>VACF01000573.1:0-46012 GCA_006891605.1 Pleurozium schreberi
TTAACCCCTAAAGGACCAACATGCGTTTTTTGGCTATATAAAAATTTTCGGCAAGTACGTCTAGCTGAAGATTTCCATACTTTTGGCCCAAATTTTAATAGAAGGTGGGAACGAGGAGTATCTTTCATATGCACTAAATTTCATGATATTTGGAAAATATGAGTAAGAAGTTATGACCTAATATGTTACTTTTTTCCTCAGGTGGGTAGTTCGGGCAAATTAGAAAAAATTACTTTTTTCATAAACAAAAATTTAAAATTGGTTATCTAAATTTGTATGTACATGGAAAGCTTTGAATCATTGCAATGTGATCAATGAGTCAAAAGTTATGAGGTTTTTTGTTTGCGGGTAGTTATCGATTGTCTACTGCAAAATAAATTTTAAAGTCCTTTTTCTTAGGCAATTTTCAATATTTTTGGAAATCATAGGATGTAGATTGATTATCACAAAATTTCAATCATTGGGATTGACATTTTTCAATTCCATAATTAAATTCTTACCAATTTAATATTTTGAATCATTTTCTACTATAGTGTACTTACTATTTTTTTCCTATATGTTGTACAATTCTAAATGATCTGAAATTTTTAAAGCATGTGGCCAGCTTGTCTAGGAAAAAGAAACCAAAGAAGCACCTCCATTTTGAACATTTTTTCATAGAAAAGTGAACTTGTGAAGTGCAGCTGTCTTGTTTTTTGCAAGGCCAAAAAATGATCTCATAGAATTTGAATGTTTATATTTGCAATCCATGCGGTGGAAATTTCTGAAATTTTTACCACATGTTTACAAGTCATCATACTACAAGATTTTACGGTTACATGAGTCAAGAACAAGTTTTTTTTCAAGAATTTACTACTTGTACTAAAAATGGCAGTTTGGGAGCATTTTTGGTGAAAACAAAGTCACATAACTTTAGGGGTACAATACCTTCCTAGCATGGAGAGAAACATTGMCTATTTATATAATGCATTAGGAAAATTTTCAGCCCTCCAAGAGACTACGAGTTTTGCACTCCGGCGGTGCAATTACAGAAAAAAATAAAAATAAAAATTTATTTTTTATTTTTCAAAATTTGGAATTTGACGTGGCACTACTAGTGCCACATCAGCGCCACATCAGATTGACTATTTTTTTACTGTTTTTTTCCAAATAAATATATTTTTCAAAAAAAATATATTTTTCAAAAAAAATATATTCTTTTATTTTTCTTTATTAGCACTGCGGAGGGGCCAGAAATGAAGTCTTAACAGCCCTCTGCAGGGCTGAAAATTTTCCTAATGAGTTTTTGACATTTCAAATCCAATTTGTAAACAAAATGAGTCAACTGAATGATATTTTTTTTTACCGATGTATTTGTCTGCTAGTTGTGAAGCACTTTGTAGTTTGAATTTTTTCATTTGAGTAGGTTTAGAAATCACATTTGACCTCCAAATGTATTTTTAGGAAAATTTCAGCATCCATTTTCAACTTAAAAACATTATATTCTTGCAATCTATGTGGCCAAATGACTCCAAATTTGATTCACCTCATCTACAACATGTACACTACAAGATTGTATGGTTGAGATTTCTATACCTTAGTGAAATTTAGACCTACAACAACTTAAAAGCAATGATGTTTTTAGACATGAAAACACCTTGGACCTTTAGAGATTAGTTTTGGGTCTTTGGTTGCAACTATGAATTCAAAATTTGCTAATTTTATCATATGTAGAAAATTAAAAAATTTAGAGTAATCCATGGGTTAATCCAACCTCACGGGCTCACTTTGTAGGCTAAAGGCATCAATTTCAGAGGATGAAGATGGACATGTCTCCCAAAACAAGTATCAATCACCATATAGGCATCAACTTCAGAGGGTAACAACAAAGAAAGTAATAGAGACGGTTTATTTTGGGAGCTATCGGTCGGAACTTTCCAAATTTGAGCCAATAGGATTACTCCATTTCTCCAAATCCAAACCAAAGGGCCTAATACTTGGGGCCCGAGTACTATATTAACTCATACTACGTGTCGCCTTAGGTGGTATAGTCTTTAGAGCTATCTTTTGAGTGGATAGTGAGGGACTCGTGCATTTCAATTAATGCACCCCCCTCCATTTATTCAAAAGACCCCATTAAATTTTTTCCAAATGATTTATTAGCCTCCCTCCCCCTCATCTTATAATATGAGTTGTTTGGATTTGAGTTGCAAACAATATGGGATATGTTCATATCTCATATCCAATATCTTTATTGTACCAAATCTGTATGAGTATCCCATATATTGTATGCCATATATGTACAATATCTATATTTTTGATTTGATGTCTTTCATTTTTTTCTTTATGGGGGGTCAATTCTCAAGAATAGTAAGTTTGCATCTTTTGAGTGGATAGTTTCAGTGCCAAACCTTTCGACCCCAAGGGAGCAATCAGAACGAGGTCTTGGGTGGCCTAAACTCCCATTGAGGGGTGGATTGGACTCTTCCATTGGGTTGAAAAAATCTCTACCATCATTTTTTTTAAATTCATTTTTATTTTTTTAATGAATCTCCTTCATTGTGCTTCTTGCCTGTCTTCATTATGTGCCGAAGCAGCTCACACAAGCTCATACATCTTGGTATCTTATGTTTAGGTGGTTGTAATTCCATTGTTTTTGCTTGGTGGACTGGCAATGCAAGCATTATTAAATTATCTGGACGAATTAATAATTAAAAATAATCAAAATTTTAAATAATAATAACTTCATAATTTAAATCGTTTAAAAAAAAAATTAACTTCAAGTAGTTAAATGAAAAAAATAATTTTGTTTAACTATTTGAAATAAATATAATTGCCTGCGTGCTAAAAATTATCATTAGTGGATAGTTCATAATTCTCTATTTTATTGTTGACTTTTGAAAGGAAGTTCCTGCACACAAAAGAATGTGGTATTTGGCCACCATAGTATATTTCTATGTTCTGAAATAGTTTAGGCAAATTAAGGTAGTCTACTTTTCAAACAACCATTTAAGATCTTATTGCCATTTTGAAGAAGTTGAACTTCTTTAAACAATTTCCATTAAATTGTAGGAGAAATAAAATTGAATTTGACATTTGATGCAAGTCGTTTTATATTTTTTGAAAATCATTTTTGGAAGCGGCACATCAATTTGTTTTGGAAGAATCCTCTTTCTCCCTTTTAAACATCTAGAAGCAAAGCTTGAGAAGCAAAGTCATTTGAATGTATAGCTTCTTGCATATGCTTCAACTTAAAATTGAAAACAAACTTCAAAGAAAAAAAACAATTTCCAATTTCTTTTACTCTTAGCTATAGGAATGGTAGTTTTGAATGTTTTTTGACAGAAAAAAAGGCCTCGATCCTTTAGGGGTTAAAACATGATGTATATTCCTAGTACACATTAGAAACTTCGATCTACAACAAAAGTAAATATTTTTATAGTGTGAAATGTCGATTAATTAGTATGGGTCCCCTTTATACCCCCCTATTTAGTGTAGAAGATCTCCTCTTCCCACCTCTAATTCCAACAATGAATAGTTGAATTTATGTCCTATACAAGAGAATGCCTTATCATTCATCGGACACTAAATGTCCGCAACGTCTTTCCTGAGTTAACTACACTGAATAGGGGTATTAAGGGGACCAAAGTATTAAGGGGACCAAATTATTAAGGGGACTTACTGTAAAAAACTGTAGATGTTGAAACATGATGTACAACCTCTAGACACTTCAATAATTGTTCATGTACAGCAAAACTAGATATTTATATAGTGCGGGATGATGTTTAATTAGTGCGGGTCCCCTTAATACCCCTATTCAGTATAGGACCGGATGGAAAAAATGGGGCCATATTATGGGCAGGAATTGAAGGCAAATCCGGCCGGCCTTCCACCTGGCCTAATATGAACCCGGACTAAAGCTTAGAGCATTTCCACCCATCCTGGCCTTTTGCAGGCAGTTGGGGAGGATCTCTGTGCAGGCCGGTTGCCCTCAAGGCCGGAGCGCCTCGCTCATGACCTGGCCTAAAGGCCGGCCTTCCTCTGAATTTCATGGAGGATTTCAAGGGAGGGCTTCAAGTAGTGCATTTGATTGGGTGCTTTAGTGGGAGGATTTATAGCATTTTGTCTCACTATGTTTTAAAGGCCGGTGAAGAGGCCACGATGCGGCCTCCAAAAGCTCCTTGTTTTGGAGGCCGCCCATGGCCTACAAGCAAGGCCTCTGAAGAGGTCATCCGTTTTGTAGGACGGGTGGGGCAATTTTGGAGGCCACAAGAGAGAGGCCATCCGTTTTGTAGGACGGGTGGGAATGCTCTTAGTCCGAACAAAATAAAACTGAGCAACAATCGTGAGAATCCCTGTTTCGCAGGGACTCACTCCATCGTCGACAAATCGATGCAGAAGATGCGGACACCGATGCCGAGGAAATTTTTTCACCTGAATCGGAGCAGCGCATTGCGGACACGTTGCCCTCAATGCTCGCCCTCACTCGATGCTGCCACTTGCATCCCATTGTCGGTGACACAACAACAGATTTCTGATATCTGATTTCTGATTTCTCACAACCCTAAACCTCACCGCCACCTCCGCTATTTGAATTCGGGTCATGAGTTATTGCGAGTTTCAGGATCGACATTGAAGCAGCTGGGATTTGCGATTCAGTGAGTGGGTTCAATCTCGTTGGGTGTACTTGTCAGAGATCGAATTGGAAGCAATGGCGGGGACTGGGCCAGGTGTGTGCTTCGATCGCGACCACTGAATTTGTTCTGGAATGTGCGTTGTGTGATGGAATTTTTTGTTTATTTTGCAATTTGTCGGTGAAGGTGTGATGGATTTGGATGTGAGGAAGTGAGCTTTAGGTTGAGATTGTTTTGGTGGTGGTGAGAGTAATTGTCTTGGCAATGGTATGTGCAAACTCCTTCTGTTTCTGTGATAATTCTTGAGGGTTTAGTCTTGGTTCGATTCAGGCTTGTGAGTTTCCCTTTTGGTTTTAATCTTGAGAATGGTGGAGTGATGAGTTTATGATGTTTGAATCTTGGTGGTCGTGGGTGTGCTGAATTGGCTGATCTGTTAAACTGAGAAGCAAACCTCCAAACTGTCGTCGTGAAGTTTTGGTAACGTTAAGGACATTCGGCACTTGGTTCTCCTATTAGCGGGATGTATTATGCATTCTAATGCAGTGGTCTGGTGTCAATGCTGATTGAGGTAATGATTTGTCTCCTGCTCTCCTTGACGTTCTGTTATGTTTTGGGCTCGTGCAGAATCGTATGTGGAGGCAGTAACTGGTGTCAGATTTTCATCATCTCTCACTCCTACTTGCAGCTCCGCCAATCTTGCCTTTGCCGGTGCA
Organism: Pleurozium schreberi; assembly: GCA_006891605.1. Classification (NCBI taxonomy): domain Eukaryota; kingdom Viridiplantae; phylum Streptophyta; class Bryopsida; order Hypnales; family Hylocomiaceae; genus Pleurozium; species Pleurozium schreberi. Next base: position 5,327 of record VACF01000573.1, read on the forward strand.
GGTACAAATCTTAGATTCATCAATTTGAATACCCTAAAAGCAAGAGTTGTCCCAGAAAGTGATGAACTGTGATTATCTGTCCTAGAAAGATACATCTTCCGCAAGTATCTTCGGCTTTGACACCGACGAAATAAAGATAACAGCAATAAGTGTTGCCACAAAGTATTCACTGGACTGCGTATCTGGTGAGAGCAGCTACTTCAAGCAGTGGGAAAAGCTGGTTTCTGTCGCTAGTAACCGGACATAGTCTTCATCAAAAATATCGAGTTGGCTCATAACTCACCTGCACACAACAAAAAAGAGAAGAATTATTGGTTGTAAGTGAATGATTTTGTGCTTTTTGGTAGTAGCAGGTACTTCAACCAGATGAGCAAATTCTTATGGCATGTAACTTGAGAGTGATATTTAACGGAATGTGGACATAATAGCAAGACATTTTTTGATGCAGAGTTCTGTATTGTCAGAGTGCCAATCGAGTAATGTAGAAAAATGAAGCTGTGGAGATGGACCTGATCGTAGTGCCGTTTCTGTGCAGGTGTACGTGAGAAGAAAGTAGCGTTTATAAATGTGAAAGTGTACGCAGTTGCATTGTACGTTGAATCAGGAGTGCGGTCTGCATTGGCGTCTTGGCGAGGGCAACCTGTCTCAAACCTTTCGAACAATAGTGCTTTCTTTAGTTCTGTTTTGAATGGTACGTGTGTTCAGTTCAAGTGATCTGTTACATTCAAGCCGTACTTGTACTTCTCAGAAAATGTGTGGGTAGTCAAGTCCGCCAATTTTGTAGTTTCAGACTGGGGTCAAGCTTCCTGTTTCAGCAGAAGCTCAAGAATGTAGCAATATGAAGTGGTCTTGGAGTACTCACTGAAAGTGCATAACATGATAAAGAACCCTTGTTGAGCACCCTCTAAATCGGCATGAAAAGGAGTCTCTGGCACCTTTTTTTGTACAGTTGAGCTCGAGGGAGAGCTCCTCAAGACAAGGAGACATTATCTTTGTGTGTGAGAGTATGTCGGGGCATTAATCTTTCTTAGTTTGCTCTCATTTAAGATGACGCTGTTCTGAATTACTCTTACGTAGTACTGCTCTGAATAACATAGGTGTTATGCCACTTCTACGCGAACTTTGTTATGTGGATGTTGTTTTTTCATGGCCTTTCTCGTCTTGACAGAGAGTAGTTTGGTCTTCGATTGGAATTTTGCAGCGCCGGTGCAGAAAGCATTGCAGTTGGTGCTTGTGAGAGACATCACAGGCTCGCAGTTCTGGGGGGCTCTGGATGAAGCGTTGCGGCCACGTCTCCGGGCAGCTAACTCTGGTGCAGCAGGGGACCAGGCACTAGCCGAATTGGCAACGGTGTTTCAAACGCGTCCTCTCAACAACGGCACGGCCATTACATTGAACTGGGTTCACCCCTCCACCCTTCAGGTAATGGGGTCGCGTAATGGAACCACAAGTACTTTACATTTCTGAATTGTGAACTGATTTAGAGTCTCCGGCACTCTGATTTGAGCTTTGTGACCTTGTCAACAGCAAAACAAGTGGATGCGGATATTTACTGCAATTGGGGAAAAATAAAAAAATTCAGAGGTTGCAATAGATATGAAGTGCCATTACATAAATAGGAATAGGCTTAATAAAGAAGGAAGACTCCATATGCAACTACCTCGCTCCATGTAGAAAGCAAGGGTGGATGGGTGAACGGCTGCTTTTTTCATTTTTTTAAAACGGATGAAAAGGCAAAAATTTATAGGGGGACACTACTACAATGGCGACTTCAAGGCCAAATTCAGAGTTCTTAGTTGGCAATTATATTCATTTTGAAGGGGCCAGAATTGGCGATACTTTTTCTTCTTTTATGGTCATGGTGGCGAGGCCTGGTTTGGGGTGAATGGCAGTTTTGGTGACCTGAAGCCTCGACGTAATTGCCTTCTGGTGAAGTTTACAAGTGCGGGAGGTGGACGTAGCGACTGTGCAGAAGCAATTTCCAAGACACTCTTTGAACTAAAATTGGCAAACTTCTTCCGTAATTCTAAAAGAAAGATTAGCAAAACCTGGACCTGCACCTATCCAAAACCTCCTCTAATGCCATAGTAAGAAATTGGCAAAAGGAATTGAACACAATATAAAGCACTTGCAACAATATTCAAAAGAGAGCTTCTAAATGTCTTTAGAAATCCATGACCTCCACCCACACCCACTTCCCTCCAATGCTAAAGTTAGTAAGTCACTCAAACAATTCTGCAACACAAATAAAGGTGCCTACATACTATACTTCAGCATATTGCAAGCAAGTTTAGAAACATGGTCCCCTTTTTTTGAACTTTTTCTTAAGGTCATTTTGCCAACCCGGGCAGCCTAGTGCAAACTGGCACCAGGCAACCAAAAAAAAAAGCCCTGGATGGATGTGAATAGCTTTGCACAAGAGCGGCTTCGAATTCAATAGATTCAATAAAAAATTTGATGTCTATTGGACTTTGACTCATACCAACTTAATTCAAATTGCTGTAAAATGTGCAAATTTAAAATAAAATAAAAATAATAAATTGGATAATAAAACAAACTTCTTGTTTTTCATTTCATTAGGTAACTTTTGAAGAAATTATCTTTAATCCTAAAATCTAGTTTAAGGTCTAAAGTAAAGCTAATAAGTAATTTGGAACAATTGAAAAAAACATAAGGACCAAGTATTGTAGGACAAAAGGAGTATAGATTATTATGAATTTAGTAGGTGGGTTCTTTAGGATTCTTTCTTCAATCATTATAGAGATTTCATGTGTTTCCTACAACATACATTTTAATAGAACTAGTGCATGTTATAGAGTTAGAAAGAGAAAAATAAGGTTTTATTTAACTCCAAATTCACTTTCTATCAAATTTGGCATTCTAGGGCAACAATATCCTTTTGAAATACTTTTGTGATCTCAAACTTGTACCTTTGTAAAGAGCCTCTCTTAATTGGAGAACCTCAACATACGGCTTCATATACTACTGGACAATTAGATTCCATATATAAGATTTCTGTTCCAAACAAAGCACATCAAATCAAAATATCCAAAGAAAAATGGCCATCCTAAATGACGTGGATATAATTCAAAGCAATTTGAATATATAAGAAACAAATAAAATATTTTTCAATTGGATTTTAACACATTGCAATGGAGTTAATTGTAAAGTCATGTTAAAAAACTTGCCCACTATTTATTCTAGAATAAGTAGTGAAAGAAGCACCGTATAAATGGGAAATTTAGCATGACTTCCCAATTAACTCTAATAACTCATTGAATTATTGAATTTTTTCAAAGCATTGAAATTGAGTAGAAAAAAAAGCATACAAAGGAGTCACCAATCTTATAAATTTTACCCTAGTTTGTCGAGGCAAAAGGAATTTAACAACAAATTCAAGCATTACTTGCACACTTTTCATTAAAGAAATTACCAATATTCAAGAACTTAACAAACGATGACAACTGAACGCACTTGCAAAAAGAAAGATTAATATTCCCTTGCACATTGCCTTCTCAAGCACATAACCGTAGTTGTAGAAAACACATCTTTAGCTGAACCTCCTTCTACTAAAGTGCTCCTCAATCACTCAAAACTTTTTGAATTGATATGAAATTTTGAACACACAAATAAGACAAGTATGTGCAACTTTTCCAACAAAAATGATTGGAAACAGAAACAACATATAAGCCTCCAAAGTAAACTGTAATCCAAAAATGTCTAGATTTTGAACTTCGAATTGCTTTCAAACATTTTAAAAGAATTTGGATTGACATCAAATCTTTACCACAATAACTAAACTTCAAAATTAACATAACGCAACACATTTTATTGAAAACAAACATTTGATGAAGGAGATAAAAGCTCCTGAAGTTGGAACCATCAAATGCAGTTTAAGTTGAACTTCTGAGCTTTGATTGGCTCCGGGCTACCAAAACATCTATACGTCTTGGATTGACCTGGAAATTTTACCACACAAACTAGGAGAAGGAGCGCAAATTTCCTAACAAGTTTTATTGAAGTTGGACATTGGATGCAAAAGTTACAACACTTTAAATTGGATTTTTAGATTGTGAGGACGCTTTTAGTCCCATGGGGCACTTAGGGGTTAATAAGTGTGAGTGGTCTGGAACGTACCCTAGATACAGTTTTTTATTTTTACTTTTACCCTTGGAGAACTCAGAAATTACCCGGCTGGGGCCCACTTCGTCGGCTGGATTGAGTGTCCTGCCAATCAGGACGCTTGTTCATCCCAAAATCGATGCCCGTCTGATACCCGACCCGGTGGCCCTGTCCATCTTCGTCTCCGTCATTGCGGAGAAAGAGTGTCTCTGTACGTTGCTGGATGCACGGAATTGCTCTTGCTTTTGCAAAGTAGGTGAGCCATGGTACCCGATTTCGAAATGCTGTCTATCGAGACCTTCACCGACAGGAACTTCATCGTTCCGCACCAACAACACTCCCACTTGATCAGCCCAAAGCCAAGCGCATCTTAGTGGTCCGAATGTATTAGGGAAGGGGGGTTTGGGGATTCTTTTGAGGTGAAGCACGCTAAATGCGAGCAGGCGCTGGCTAGAGTGAGAAGGTGAGAGCGACGACAGAAGAATAAGAAATGAGAGGGACAGAAGGAGAGAAGAAGGGTTAGGATAACACGATTCTCGCGGAGGGTTTGCTTTACAGGGTTTTATGCGATGGCGACGAAGCGTCAGCCTCCGCTTGCGAGTGGCTCACCCGCCGGTATGTGTTGCTTCTAAAGCTGCTGTTCGGGTTGTTTTTGGTTTCAATTTCTGGTTTTGGAGGGCGAGGGTTCAGGGTTTTGAATTTGGGTTTCGCACCTCCCGTACGCTGTCTAGGGTTTGGATACTCCTCTGTTTAATTCCTCTTCTTGTTTCGCTGCTGTATTGATTGCTCATTCCATTAGGCTTTATCGAGGTTTTGAGCTATGTGTAATTTTTAATATTCCTCGGAAGTCTGTCAAGTATAGCTGTTTAGCTCATGTTCCTGAAACCATCCGTATTGGTGGAGCCTCTTTCAGGTGGAGCAGTTGTTTCAAGAACTCAAGTGAATGGGAAGTTCAAAATGTCAGCGGAAGTCCTCAGCAATGTTCATGTAAAACTTGCTGCGGCAAGTGCAATGGCTGCTGCCGCTGTCAAAGCAAAACTGCTAGCTGATCAGGAGGAACGTGAAATGCAGCGCTTAGTCACCACTGTAAATGAGCACCAGGTAATGACAGCTCCTGGAGTGGGTGTTTCAACTGTGCATTTCGTCTTTGTAATTCAGTGAATGCAAGTMAACACKTRTTCCTCTGAGCAACTGACGGACCTTAAGGTCAAGGTGAGGTTTTGCCATTAAGTGCTTCACAGACATCATTCGTTCTGCTGCGTGCAAGTGTTCGAGTTTTATTAAACGAATGTCAATCTTGGATTCCGAAATGGTCACAAGAACATTCTATTCAAATCTCTTAGTATCTTCCCTATTGAGCTATATACTTGCTTCACTGGGCAAGGAAAATGTGATCCTATTCCAAGGATGTAGTTCCGAAAAATCTGAGAATAGGAAGCATTTGCTGCAGCTGAAGAAGCTGGAACTGAAGCTGAAGACGTTCAATGACTTGGAAATGATGCTATCCAAAGAATGCGAGTCCGTTGAGCGCGCGCGGCAAAAAATCTACTCAGAGCATGCCCGCATGGTGGCCACTCGCCTCGGTACAACAGGTAGCCCGAATCCAGGTGCCCTTGGAGCTGGGCAGCAAGCTGGACAAAGACCTGCTGGTGGGTACCCCCCATTTGGACAAGCGAACTCCCAAATGCATACGCCAGGATCTGCTTCAAGCTTTCAAGGAATGAATCCTCTAGGCTCGGCTCCATCACCAGCTATGCAGGGGCTTGCAAGACCAGTGACTGCTGCAGGAGCCATGTCAACACCACAAGGGCAATTCATACGACAAGGGATGGTCACACCTCCGCAATTAGTAGGGCGAGCAGCAATGCCTCAAGGGACACCCCAGACTCCGCAGACTCTTGGAAGACCCTCCTCCGGGGTACCGAATGCCATCACTCCTAATCAAACCTCTGGAAGACCCCTGACAGCACCTCCAGGGATGTCGCGACCTGCACCAGGAGGCACATCTAGTGCTGGACCACAATAGAACCGGAATGAGGGAAGGTCGAATGTAACTTGGGTAAGCTTTTTTCACAAGATGATGTTATGTTTCTAGCGATTTGAAACTGTGTTTTTTGAGTTCTTAAATACTCAACGACAGCTCCATTGACAGAAACGTTGTAAGTATACCCACACTTGTTCTTGTTGTTTCTCGAGTGTGCGAGAATCTACAGGGKTCGCTTTTTGATAAGAGTAGCAATCAGGTGTTGAATCTTTCAGTAGACRCAAATAGTCATTTCACACGCAAGTTATTGTTATTGGACGGAGATGTTTACATGAATCCCAAGAGCAGAATGCTGAGCGCAAGAGAACCTGCTCGGTATCAGAATCTTTTTTGGAATTTTGGCATGTTTTTGCGTATGTCTTCTTAAGAGATTGCTAGTCAATACGAAGTGAGAGCAGGGAGAGCAGGGAGAGCAATACGAAGTGAGAGCAGGGATTGCTAGTCATTTGATAGTGCAACGTTCCTAAACATTACTCCGTATTGAATAAGAGGAAATCAAAGAGGTCTGAGTGTACACTGGATCTGTATGTATTTAGTCTGGATGTAAAAAATACTCTGCAAGGTAGTACAAGTATGTGGTTATGCTTAACAATATACGGAGTATATCCTTTCAAGTATCTATCCTTCCACTCTTCAAAATGGAATTGTCGGTACCATCTTCAAGGCATGTTTCAGATTTAGTAGCTCRTTAAGAACTCTGCCAAAAAATTGTTTGTATGCATTCAGTGGCTTAACTTGAATGAATCCTATTGTATTTCTTAGAGTGAACGTTGTACAAGTTGTATAATTTGTATGACTTCTTACGATAACATTACCCAGACTAAAAACAGATCAATATTGAACTGCACCCCATGCCCCAATCATGTTTCTGTACCTTTAGCTAAGAAACAAAACTGAGTGCCCTTAAAACAAGACTGACTGACTGACTGAGGGCTTCAAACCATCCTTAAATTTCCAGGGAAATTAGAATTTTCAAAATCTGTGACTGAATTGGGGGCTGGCTGGCTGTTAATTGACTAATTTACAGGCAATCAACTATTGTAATAAACAAGCACACCTGAAGTTTCTTGTTATGGGGCACATCTAAATTTTACATTGAGAAGACTGATGAGAACCCCTGCCCCTTCCAACCAGAGCTTGCAAGAAGACCCATGTCAACACATTCAGAGGAAGAGTAATTCTCCCACACTAAATTGATAGGAATTTGGTGCAGCTAGTGGGGGAACCCATAGGAAGTGACCCCCACACTGACAGAGTATTTCTCTACACACACTAATAAAGTTCGGCATAGCAGTGCAACTAACTCATAAGGCACCCGTACTGCCAGAGTGCTCCCATACTAACTAAAGTTATGCCAAGCATGAGAGGCAAGGAACTCCATATATATATGGCTCCACTGCAGGGTGGGTTACAATACAGTAAGGAGACCGGCTTTTCCAATTGCATTCCAATATCTAGACTTGTCCAAGATTTCTAGACTGAAATCTTGTGCGTTTGTAGATAGGGGGTGGGGTGCAATTGAGAAAAGGGAGGGATATTCCTTGGGCATGGCCTTGAGAACAGTTCCAAATAGTGTGGGGCCGTTGGTTGCTGTGTCTGATGGGTAGTGTGGATGATTTCCATGAGAATGACTGATAAGTTACTCTACCAATTTGCCATGGGAACTACTCTATATGCCAAAAAAAAACATTTTTAATTTGTGAGGGGGCAATTTAGGACCTGTAGAGGGTATGACTTTTCCACATTCTGTTCCTCCTTTGGTTCCATTCCAAGCACCTAAAATTGTAAGAGATTCTATGGAAATTGTGCCTTGGGCAATTGTGGAACATTTCGGCATCATTTGGGCAACACGGGGCCCTGCTTTGTGAATATTTTAGTGTATTTTGTGAATCTTTAAGGATTCCTAGTATGAGATACAGTACAGTAGAAGGATTCTGTTCAACTTTCCCACCAAGTGGGATTGACGGACATAACATTGTTTACCAATGAGGCAGGGGTAACTTTTTTGCATCGTAACTTTTTGCATCCTTGAAAAGGGAGGGGACCCATCCATGAAAACAAATTGGTTTTATTGATGACCTCCCAATCCTTGAATTGAGCGATAAATTCCACACAAATATCTTCCCATCCTGGGGAGGACCGTTGCTTGGTTATACAATGTTATGGGTACTTAGTTCTAGTGAATGATTTGTTTTAGATATTGGAATTGTTTTTTCCTTAGTAATCTCATGGTTGATATCCATTATGTATTCACATTTATGCATGGTTTCAAATTGAATATGTTCTTCTTAAATCCTAAAGTCCCAATGCCTTTTTGTCTTTTTCTTTTCATCAAATTCCACTCAAAACTACTAATTCTATTGCAAAGAGCAAAAAAATTTAGAATTTTTTTTTTTTTTTTGCATATCTAATTATAGGATCTCGCACTAGATTAGAATAGGAATGTGTGGAAGAAAGTTTCAAAAACTTTTTTTCCATGTGGATTGTAAGATATAAGGTAAGGCAACTCATTGTGGTCAGAATTTGGAGTTTGGCCTCACGATCCTGTTGAAATTTTTCAATTTTTTCCCACTTAAAGACAAGTGTGAGAAACAAGAAGTGCTATTGATGTTATATTTTTTCAATAAAGTATGAATTTGCTAGGAATCTTTGAACAAGACAAGTGTGAGATCCAACTTGACCTAAAGAATGAATCCAAAGAGTAACAACCATTTTGGACATTTTTTCATACAAATGTGGCCTTTTGAAGTGCCGCTGCCCGGATTTTTGCACGGCTAAAAAAAGGATTTTTGTCACTTTAAACGCAGATATATTGCAATCCACATGGTGAAAAAATCTGAAATTTTTCCCACATCTTCCCAAAGTATTTTGATACAAGATCCTAAGGTTTCATTTGTCCAAAAATGTTTTTTTTCTAAAATTTGGTACTTGCACTAGAAATGACAGTTTTGGAGTGTTTTTGGTGAAAGCATAGTCAAAGACCTGTAGGGGTTAAAAAAAAGATGTTTGAACAAATATTCACAACAATCAATTGATCACCAAGTGAAGGCCTAGAAGAAGTAACTTACAATAAATACAAATTTCTACATTAATTAGGGGTTTTACGGAGACCAAAAAATTAAAGGAACTTATTGTGGAAAATTGTACGTGGCATAGGGATTTTAAGGGGACCACACAATCAAAGGGACTTATTGCAGAAAACTGTAGATGTTTGAAACATGATGTACAACCCCGGACACTTTAATAACTATTGATGTACAACAAAGGTAGATATTTATATATTGAGAAATGTTGACTAATTATTGTATGGATTCCCGTAATACTCCTATTCAATATACAAAACACTAAAGTAAGGTATTCTCTCTGGAGATCATCTTGTTGGAAGTATCAATAGCCATCAATGCAAGCAATCCTAAAACACGTTCAATCCCGTCTTCACCTATCTATATGAAAACTAAGCTAATATAAAACAACATTTTACAACATAAAAAATTCACTGAACATTGAAGCAAATGGCATTAGCTTAGGCAAAAAAAACCCGTGAATGTTTGGGTAAAAATGGTGGCTAGTTCAAAGTTAACCAATGGAATTGGTGTACAACACAAGTTGCAATTTGAAAACATCAACAAGAAAACAGTAAAAAAAACCCAACAAACTTCTATTCAGAGTTAAAACTAGTAAAAAATTATTGGACTCGGTACTCGAAAAAACTAGTCCAATATTTTGCATACCTTAAGTTAGAGTTAGTTAGTTTTGTTTCTTACATTGAAATCTCCTAGCCCATACATTCCCTAGTCATGTTCTTGATACTATTGGAATGTCCTTGGCATGGAGGGGTGCATGGGTTTTGTTTCGTTACATTTGAACATATAATGTGCGGGATAATGTGAAAGTTATGGAATTTCAAGGTTTGTATGAATTAAAACAATTAAAATATTACTTTGACTTATATTTTGGTTGTTACAACAACACGGGGCACTTTTGAGTGTGGCAACAATAAAGGGCAAAATACATTTGATCCTTCCCAATACAATACTTTCTAAAGCAATAAAGTGTCGTCAAGAAACTTTGATAGTTGATTTTTGCGTAATAATATGATCCACAAGCAAAGATCATGTCCCTCCCTAATGCAATAATCTCTCTAATGTAATCTGTTAGACCAGTCCCAATCCTACTACTTTAGAGACGTTCTACTATAGTGAGAATTTATAAAAAAACATCTAGTAAAACTCCAAAAATATCCCTAACACTGACTGACCCTAGTCTAGAAGATGGAATTGTTGTAGCAAACTAAAGCTCAGAAATGTGATGTGAGAGATGCTTTAATCCTAGGACAGACCTTGGTGCCTGTGAAATCATCCATTTTAATACTGTGGAAATCACTGGTTCCAAAATATACAAAAGCACTCATTGGAAGTCAAATTAGTATAAAAGATCTCTCCTTTCCACACTGAATTCCGAGGATGCCTAGTTGCACTTTTGTCCCACATAGAAAGATTCTTTGTCATCCATCGGACATATCTATGTCGACGTTCAAGGGTTAAAACAAAAAGAAAATTTCATTCTTCCCTACCCAAATGGCCAAAAAAATAAACATTTCTGAAATCAATTCCAAAATTCCAATTTGATTCATGACGGGGCTTGCGGTGGTTCGGAGACAGGCATCCGTTCCGTCCAGTTCTGTTCTGTTCCGTCCAGTTCTGTTCAGTTCCGTCCAGTCTGTTCAGTTCCGTCCAGTTCCGTTCAGGTGGGATTATCCGTCCAGGTCACCGGGCATCCGTTCACTTGTTTCAAACGTTAAAAAAACGGGTTCCCTGCCAAAAAGTCTACTAAACGACGATTGCCGCGTCCCACAGGAAGAGCCGGTCGACCCCCGACCTGCTGGGATGAACTGGCCCCTAACTAGGTCCGTCACTCCGTCATTCCAGGGCCAGGGCGAACTGACCCCCTTATTGCCCCGTTTTTTACCCCTGAAATCAGCACTGGATTTTCTTACATGCCACATATGATAAAATTTGCAAATCCTGAATTCATATTTGCTATCAGAGGCCCTAAATTAGCTTTCGGACATGACAAAATACAAAATTTATGCGACATTAAGTAGGGGGTAATTTTGACATTTACCTTCTCATGGGGCAATAAGGGGGTCAGTTTGTCCTAGCCATCATATTCCAAGGGTTCAAGTAAAAAAACAAGCCCCCTATTCTGAGCTTGATTAACCCTGGAGCGCTCCAATGTCCACTTTCTAGACGATGTACAAATTGGAAATTAGATTTTTTTTTGCATTACAACTTGGATGAAAGTCATCCTAATTTTTGGAGATCCTTTATGAAGTTGTAGTCCTATCGAAGGGTTGAATTTGTTGTTACTAGAACACATATTTTTCTAAAATTACAAACTTGGAAGATTGTCAAGAGGTTGACTTGCATTGACTCTAGTTCAAACTTGGAATTGCAAAAACAAGGTTATAGAATCAAAGAACATAAAAATTCCAAAAATCACACTGTAAGGAGAACCTCATTTCAAATTCTTTCAAACAAAATTTACTTAAAAAATGAAAATATTTTGCTTGTAATTGAATTTAAAAGGAATTTTGAATTTTCCCTTTCAAAATTTATAGAAAAATATTTGTGATAACATTGATGAATTTAACTGTATGGATAGAACCTAAAACTCAAACTCTACAACTTTTATTTCCATCTCAATTCCAAAATATTCTTCCAAATAGTACTTTATAATGATTTTTCCAAAATTACCAATTCTACAAATGATTATGGACGCTTAGGGGTTAATAGACCTTGTACACCCCTCCTACAATGTCTAATTTGATGGAGGTCTCTGAATGTAAATATGAATTCTCAATTTGCAAGTTTTATCATATGTGACAAATAAAAAAAAACCTAATGTTTTTTCTAGGGGTAAAAACGGGACAACCAGGAGGTCAATCCTCTCTTTTCCCCAAAAGAAGGCCGGTCCCCTCGATGAGCCACTCCAAGTCATTCAAGGGGTGCAAGTAAAATTAAAATAAAGAACGAATTTGGAGCCTTTGATTACAAATATGAATTCAAAACTTGCAAATTTTATTATGTGTGGAAAATTAAAAAAATTAGGGTTTTACCGAGTGGCTGAGCGAGAGGGTCAATTCACCCCAACCTTATTTTGGGGCCAGGGTGAACTGACCCCTTTTCTTGGCCACTTGGTAAAACCCTGAAATTTTCTATTTTCCATGCATGATAGAATTTGCAAGTTTTAAATTCATATTTGCAATCAAAGGCCCCAAATTTGTCAGGAGGGGTGTACAACTTAGATTAATTGGGCCCAAAATAGGTATTTTTTATTTTACTTGCACCCCAGTAATTACTTGGAGTGGCCGAGTGAGGAGTCCACCCCGACCCAAAATAGCATATCAGGACCACACTATTTTTCTTAAAAAATCGTTAGGAGACAGTAAAATACCGTAGATGGCATTTTGTACGGTTGGCATGATTAATTAATGAAAATTATTTATAAACCCTTCCAGCGTGATGCTTCTAATTCAGATAGACCTAGGATCTACAGTAAGTTATTTAGGGATACCGCAGAATTAGTCGGTGATTACCTGATTGGCAGGTCTGCAAGACACACTATTTGAATGGGAAAAGGTCGATGAAAACAAGGAAAGGGCACAACTTAGACTTAGTTGACTATGTGTTCCCCAAATAACACTTTCCACACCACCACAATTTTCTAATTATCAAAGACACTAATTTCTTCTGAATTGCATTTCTCTACAAGACTTTGTTTTGTTTACATATGTTTAGTGATTACAAGGAGAAGAAGGAACGCTCTCTTTTGCCATGAAATTATTTTAAAATGTAAGTGCATAATTTTCTAGTAAGAAAAATGCATTATAAAGCAGTTAGTATATCTTGCACCGATTTGATTTAATTGAGTAATTATATTGGATGAATTGTACTTGTAAAGTTTACTTTTGGGTATAGGTTTATGACACTTTGGTTAATAAGCCTGTGAAGGTCTGATTCAACATTCAAGTGTTCAAATTGAATTTCCATGTTACATTTTCAGTGATCTATGCCAATTTACACCATTCACAACATGAGATTTGGTATTTTCTTAGAACAAGAAATGACTTAATTTATTTTGAAGGTGACCTTCACGTAGGGTAGGACAAGTATTTGAACTAAATGTAGAAACTATATCTCAAATGAATTGGATGTAAAAATTAGATTAATGCAATAATTGGATGGAATGGATGTTGAAATTGGTTGGAATGGATCTTGAAATTGGTTGGATTGGATGTGAAAACTGAACCAAATTAATACTTGAATCTTTAAAAGACAATCTTTCCTTATGACCAATTTGATGAAATTGATACAATCATACAACAAAGACAGACAAGGATCCAATTTGGAATCCTTTTTAGTTATATGAGTTTTGAGATTGATTGTCAAAACCAAATGAATAGTCTTTCAAGTTACCCCAACCTAAAGGAATGCGCACGATTCCCGCCTTCTCCCTCGCCATGGGACCTTGCTCGTCGCCCGCCTGGCTTACCGCTCTCTCTCTCTCTCTCTCTCCCTCCTGGAGATTCCCTCGAATCGTTATTATTATAGTTTTTTTTTGCATTTTCTGTTTGACTTGAGATGAAATTAAACACGAAGATTGAGTCGGTCCATTGATGGTTTGGATGATGAGATGGGGCCTACTGAAATTTTAAATGATCAGAAATTTTATATGATCATCCGAAGCAGCAGAGAACAACGGTGTGAGTTACGTGATGATGGAAACGTGTGTACAAAAAGGAGGTAGCTCACGGACGGATGGACAGACGTACGACCTAGCTAGCAATACAAAAAGGTAGTATAAGAGATGTTCAACTTGAATGTGGTCCAATTTCTTTAACAATTATTATGAGAAACTTAACAACTATTGATGCATGGCACCGCAAAAAAAAAACCCAATATTGTGTTGCAATTTAGTATCGAAAGTATCCGCCATGGTCAGCTGGAGAGGAGTGCAAAAAGGTACTCAAAAAGAATCTGGGCCGTTTCTTTTGGTAAGCGTAGCAGCATTCGGCTTTGAGGATAAGAATTCACCCCGCCTCCATTCTAGAGGGCGAATCAATAAAGAACTACAAAAGAATGACATTGTAAAACGCATAGATTAGGCATTCCGTCAACGTTTTGGCGACCTCCAGATGAGCTCAACGAGAATTCAGATTCTTTTTCCCAAGGTGGTTTATGCGAATCCTTAAGAATGTTATGCAAAGCATGCTTTAATTAGTACGAGAATTCAACCTCCTTTACATTGTAAGAACAGCCAACAAAAGTACTCAAACTCTGATATTTACTAAGGTAGGTAACCCAAAAGCACCACTAAACTAAAAGTGCCATCTTCACTCTCTGTACATCTCCAAATTCAGTTATGTACCTATGTGGAAGAAACGCTTTTAGAATCAAATTTTGACCCTTCATAACTTTTGCATATTGTATCCAAATGTTGCATTCTTTGGTGCATTGGAACTTCCTTTCACTTACCAACAAGACAATATGAAAATCTGACCAGCCTTATAATAGCAACTAGGCACAGTACCAATTTGTGGCACTTTGAGGATGCCTACCTTATAGTGAGATCCACACAGTTTCTGCAAGCAGATTCAGGTACCTCCACAACTTGCAATGGCCGCGCACATAAAGAAGAATCTGGATGCCGCATTCCAGGGAAGGTAATTAGACTAAACTTACGCAGCTGCTAAAGAGTGGTATTTGTGAACAGTGTCCCTGATGGGCTGTAGTTTTGCTGCACCGTTTATCCTTGCAACATATCTATTTCCATTTGTGTCCAAAAAGAAGAAGAAAAGAAGAATGTCCCTWATGAACTGAAGCTTTGCTGCACTTTATCCTTGCATCAAAATTACTTCCACTTTTGTCAAAAATCAAAAGAATCAAACATGAAAAGGAGAGAGCCCTGTTACCGATGGCTCAATACAACCATTATTACGGTACCCCAGGCAGCTGCCAATTGTAGCAGTTGCTCCCCCCAAACGGGGTGGAATCTGCGCATGCCAGGCAGTTTAAAGGTTGACAGTTGCATTCGAGGAAAGGCYGGGACTTGGCCAATCCCGAAGGAATCCCTCCCTCGGACGCGAGAATCTCCCCCACAGGGGCTGAAAAAAAGGAAGCTATGGAAGGGCCAAGGCTACTGGAAGCTATGGCKTTGGGGAGATTCGACCGGGGGAGCGTGTGTATAAAGCCCACGGTGAAACAGTACCCGCGTCATTCTCCTCCTGTGGCTGTAGCTAGCGCTGGTGCCGAGGTTGCTCCAGACTGCAGCCGACCGTCGTCGAGTGAGCTTCTTCGACAGGCAGACTGCAGTAGCAGCACAGCAGCAGCAGCCATGGCTTGTCCGGCAGGCTTGCCAGGAGCGCAGTACTACTCCGTCATCAATGGCGTGTGCACTCGCCAGGAGAGCTACTTCGGGGGGAAGCCCTTGCTGTCGCAAGGCATCGGCTACGCCGTCGTGCTGGGATTCGGCGCTCTCTTCGCCGTCGTCACCTCCTTCCTGGTAAACCGCAATGAGACTTCATCGATTTGATTGATACCCATTGAATCATGGATTTAATTCCCCAGATTTCTATTAACGTACATTGGAGTTTTGGGGATGGGTGGATTCGTGAGTTGTTCTTTTCTCGATTGATGGATGCTTGGGTGTGTCGGTAATTGATGGTCTGTTTTTTGTGGTATGTTGGTTGCGTTGTTGTGCAGATTTGGTTGGAGAAGCGGTACATCTTTTCCAGACACAATTCGGAGTGGTTCAACACCGCAGGACGGAACATCAAAACGGGTCTGATCGCCAGTGTCATTGTCTCTCAGGTAAGGAGASAGGCARGCTTTGGAATGTGCTGTCTGGGGAATTTGWTGGGTTTGGAATGGTAGTGTTTTTTCTGCAATTTGGAGTGGTGTTTTTGTGTTGTTGGATTGGGGAATGTTTGGTTGTGTTTGGAGGAATCTTTTTTTTTTGAGCGATGGTTTTGGGGGGGTTTTGCGTTTGGYAGTGGACATGGGCTGCGACGATCCTGCAGAGCTCGAACGTGGCCTGGCAATACGGCGTGAGCGGTCCTTTCTGGTACGCTTCTGGCGCGACCATTCAGGTCCTCTTGTTCGGCGTGTTGGCCATTGAGATCAAGCGCAAGGCTCCCGCAGCTCACACCATCTGTGAGATCATCCGCGCACGATGGGGCACCGCAGCGCACATCGTGTTCCTGGGCTTCTGYTTCTTGACCAACATCATCGTGACTTCCATGCTCCTGCTGGGCGGTTCCTCGGTGGTGAACGCACTCACGGGGGTGAACCTCTACGCGGCGAGCTTCCTCATCCCCCTGGGAGTGGTGGTGTACACGCTCCATGGAGGACTCAAGGCCACCTTCCTGGCGTCTTATCTCCACTCCGTCGTCGTGCACGTCGTGCTCGTCATCTTCGTTTACCTCGTGTACGTCGCCAGCAACAAGCTCGGGTCGCCCAAGGCAGTCCACCAGAAGCTGCACGACGTGGTGCACATCAAGAACTGCGACGCGCCGCTCAACTTCAACACGCAGGCGTGTGGGCCTGTGACGGGGAACAATGGAGGCTCCTACCTCACCATGCTTAGTACCGGAGGACTCGTGTTCGGAATCATCAACATCGTAGGCAACTTCGGCACCGTGTTCGTCGATAATGTAAGGGATCCGCGCGCTCTGTTTCTTGGGTTTGTGTCGGAATTCATGTTTGTGGTATGTTTGAGGACTGTAGGTTTGGGCTTCTTGCTTGCACATGTGCTCTGTTTCTTGGATTTAAGTCGAATTTCATGTGTGGGAGGGACTGTAGGTTTTGGTTCGTTGCTTGCAATTCGCTGATATTTTCTTGCTGTTGTTGGTTTCTCGACTGCAGGGCTACTGGATGAGCGCCATCGCTGCCCGCCCGTCGTCCACCCACAAGGGTTACTTGCTTGGGGGTTTGGTTTGGTTCGCCGTGCCATTCTCGCTTGCAACCTCGCTGGGTCTCGGCGCTTTGGCTCTCGGTCTGCCCTTGACCGCCGCCGAGGCGAGTAAGGGTCTCGTCCCGCCCGCGACCGCCGCCGCGCTCCTGGGCAAGGGCGGCGCAATTCTCCTGCTCACCATGCTTTTCATGTAAGCTCTCGTGGTTGCTGCACATACACACACACACATACACACTCACCTCATTTCCATTCCACAATTCAGTTTTCTGGCGCTTGTTCCCGTGAATTACGAGTTTCTATGCGTCCATCTGATTTTGGGTTTCGCGCAGGGCTGTGACTTCTGCGGGCTCCTCCGAGCTCATTGCGTTYTCCTCGCTCTGCACTTACGACATTTACCGCACCTACATTAACCCGAAGGCGACTGGTAAGCAGATCCTGTGGGTTTCCCGTAGCATTGTGCTCTGCTTCGGCTGCTTCATGGGCGTCCTCGCCATCTTGCTCAACAAAGCGGGCGTCTCCTTGGGATGGATGTACTTGGCTATGGGCGTGTTCATCGGCTCCGCCGTCATCCCCGTCGCCTTCCTTCTCCTCTGGAGCAAAGCTAACGCCAAGGGCGCCATCTTCGGCGCCATCACGGGCATGGTAGCCGGTATCGTTACCTGGTTGTCCGTTACCCAAGCCGAGTACGGGCGCGTGAATCTCGACACAACTGGTCGCAACGCGCCCATGCTGGCTGGCAACTTGGTGTCCATTCTCACCGGCGGYGCCGTGCACGCCATCTTCTCCTTCATTTCTCCCCAAAACTACGACTGGAGCTCCACGCGCCACATCACGCTCGTGGACGCGGACGCCTCGGACGTCCCCGATGAGGAGTACAGCGAGTCGAAGCTCAGGCACGCTCAAAAATGGATCATCAAGTGGGGCATTGGATTCACGGTGCTCATCGTGATTGTGTGGCCGATTATGGCGCTCCCTGCGAAAGTATTCTCCCTCGGYTACTTCACGTTCTGGGCTGCGATTGCCATCATCTGGGGCACGGTTGGGTCTGCGGTGATCATCATCCTGCCGCTSTACGAGAGCTGGGAAACGATCAGCTTCATCATCATGGGCATGTTCACGAGCGACATTCTGTATGAGCGGCTGGACGACATTAGCAGCCGAGTTCGTGCGATCATGACGTCCATGCCGGAGTCGGAGAGGATCTATTTGTTGGAGAAGGAGAAGCACAAGCAGATGGAGGCGAATGAAAGCATCATGGCCAAGGAGAAGGAGCTACAGGAAACCAAGACATGAAGCTAAGGGATCCAATTGTCTTGTCTTGTCTGTCTGTCTGTGCATGGAATATGCATTCCTACATGTTATTGTTAACATTATTGGTGATTCGAAGGGGAGCCAATGCAGACTGAAGCTAGGGCGTGTGCAAGGGCTGTGAACGGGGGTTTCTTAGCTTGTTGCTGGGGGTTTGTTGTCCTGGGGATTGCTTCCCATCACGAGCTGTATTCTAGCTGTGAACACAAAGCAAGAGTAACGCCAGGGACGACAGGCCGGCAACCGAAAGGTAACATGACTTCCACCAGTTTATGTAGTACCATAGGCAATGCTCACTCACGGAGCACGTGTAGAGTAGTTAGATCAGAGAAAACGCAATGCAATGTAGGGAAGAAAAAACAAATGACTCCTCGTCATTGACGCTGTTGGATTGTAATGCTAGTGTAGGTAGGAACGCACACTCTAGTCATGGGGCTTCAATAGTGAGCGCCATTTTACACAATGTTATGTTAGCAGTCGAATTGTGGTTTCCTGCAATAAACTGGGCGCATTCATGGCTTCATGTCTCTGTAGTTTACGCTGCTGCACCACACGGACCTTCACATTGTTTGCGTGGTCTCTGCGCAACAACTTGCTTAATCACATCCTTGTCCCTCTGATCAACTTAATTACAGAGCTTTTTCCAGTACTCTGTAAACTTCATTCCTCTCAGCAAGCACAGAAGTCTTTGATTGCGTCGAATCTGGCGCTTGTAAAGACTATCAACATTCTTTCAAATACAGTAACCAGCTTAAGTAAGTTAATATATCAAACCTTCTTGAAAAATCTCTTCTTCACGTTACTTCAAGCTGCTGACGTATTGGCATGCTCCCAAGTATCAAACAGTTTTTCACCTTGTTGACCTTCAATCTCTGTGCAACTAATTGCTTGATCACATCCTTTGTCCTTCCGATTAACTTACAGAGATTTTTCGAGTAAATCGTGTCTGGAGAATTCTTTGATTCTCTCACCTAGAACAGAAAGTCTTTCATTGATTAGAATTATTTTACTCTCGAAGGCTTAACATCGTTGTTTTTTCAACTACAGTACTGCAACCAGTTTGTATCATTTCCAAGTTCTTCTGATTGAAATATCACTTCCTTCACTTTCACTACAGTACACTAATGATGGTAAATAGTGTTACCTACACTAATTGATTTAATACATACCTAAGTTTTTACTCTTCATGAATATTTTTATCAAAGTATAGGTACAAAGTTTTCCCAACTATAGTGGATGGCTCTAAAACCAATCACGCTCTAAAACCGTTAACATCCATGGCGTATGTTCATTTAAGGTTGATAATGTTGCTATGTAGTACATGTCTTATTTTTAAGGTCACAAAAAATAAGACATGTCTTGTGGGACAACATTTCTACCTCAGAATGAACAAACGTACTACATGTTAACGGTTTTAGAGAGCGGTCGGTTTTAGAGCATCCTACCTTATAGTACTATTAGAATCCATACACTCAGTAAAATAATACACGAAGAGTAAAAACTTATAGCATTTCTAAAATAGTTAATATCGGTAACACTATTTACCATCATTAGTGTACTGTTAAGTTCGCTGTTGACGTGTTGGCACACTTTAAGTAAGTATCAAACTGTTTGGGAATCAATCTTACTGTAGTCTATCCGAAATATCATTCGGCGGGTACAGTAAACGAATCTATTCATTGGAAGACGCTTGTGAACGGTGGAGTCTATATATAGTACCCCAACGAGCTAAATGCGGAGGTGTAACAATGGGTGAATGTAAAAAAGAAAAAACTATTTTGGTGCCGTAATAGTTTTGTGATTAACACCTCTCCTGCCTAATTTGGGTCCTCTGATTGCAAATATGAAGTCAAAAATTGCAAAAAAAATTTCATGAGAAATAAAAAGTTCCAGTGTTTTTTCCCCAGGGTTAAAACACGGGGGCAAACCACCTCCGCATTTGGCTGGTTGGGGTACTATAGTCACTGTACCTTTCTACCCTATTCACTGTACCTTTTCGATATTCGGCAGAATCAAGCGAAGAATTAGTAAAATATATTGTTCTTGGAACGTGGAACCCGGGAAAAAAAGCAAGTCGGCAGGCATGCTCCCAATCCCCGGAACTGACGCACTCGCCGTACGGAGAAACGCAATTTCGGTGACTTAGCTATTCATATTAACCCTTAAAAGGACATATCATGTCCGGGCTCGGTCAAACTTCATTAGATTTCTACATTAGAATTTACGTTTCAAAATTTTGATATTTTTCACATGTAGTAATATGTATTTAAAATTTAGCTTAATTTTTTCGTAATTTAAAACATCAAATTGAATTTCATATGATTTTTTGAAGAAATTTCAGTAAAAAAATCATAGTAATTACAAAAATGCTTAAAATAATTTGAAAATTTTATGAAAAATGGAAATAGTCGTGTCAAATATCATGGCGTAATTGGTGTACACTTGGAGCTTACACAAAAAGAAATTCGAAAGAAGATATTTTGAGCTTTCAAAATACAATCTTCAATGTGTCACAAAATTTGCAATTTTAAACATTTTGAAAAAAATCAAAATGGAATAAAAAGTAGATTATTGGAGCTTCATTTTCTTAGTCAAGCTTAAAAGAAATTAAAATAAAAAAACTATATGAAAAACTCAAGTTTGACTTTCAAAATGCCCCTCGGGCATGCAATGTCCTGTAAGGGTGAATGTCCTTTAAGGGTGAACCCCCAAATGCCAGAGGCACCAAAATGTGGTGTCGACAAAACTTTGAAGATGAAGAAAACCTAACTAAGTTGTTATTTTTAGTATTTTTTATATTTGGTAGATGTATGTTAAGGTTTAGCTTTTAGCATCAAAAATTGGATTTGGAAAATAAATGGCTATGATTTCTCTACTCAAAATTTTGTGCAAGGGTACCTTGTGTAATCTTGACTTTTCCTAGTGTTGAGAACTCTTGAAAATGAGCCTCAAATACACTAGATCTTGGAGACAAAATTGCATAAGAAATTCATCTAAGAAAAMTGTAGAGTAGATTTTGAGAAGCTCTAAATTGATTAGGGTTGTACATGTTGGGCCCTATAACCTCATATATTTTGATTGACGACATATTTATATTCACTATTCAAAAAGTGGATTGAAATTTTTTTGTAGTTTTGACACCCTCTTGGTTAAACATTATAATCTCTCAACTCATAAGTGATATTGTTGTGTTTTCTTTTCCAATGGAATCTCTAACATGTCTACTATAAATTTGTACGGTTACAATCCAAAAAAATACAATTTATCAGAATGTTGTGTTTTTGTTCAACTTGGAGAAAGTTTCTAGAAGCTAAAAAACAAGCCTTTGGCATTTATGGGTTAATATCAGCCCTCCTAGGCAGTAAGAATGATTGAAAAAATCCGGAAGTTAGTTCAAAGCTAGCTGGTGGAATTGGAAAAAAAAACGGCTATAGTTTAAAAACATTGGCAAAAAAACGGTGGAAAAATCTATAAAATTTCCATTCTAAGTAAAAAAAATAGAGACAATAACCGGACACCGTGCTTGAAAAAACAGTTCAATTTGGGAAGTGAAGAAAATTATCCGGTAAAACTTAAAAAGTTTCCCAAACACTGGGCAATATCAAGAACCAATGGTGAAGTTTACACTCAATAATGAAATTAGGTTACCTCCCACTGATTTCTTGACATTCCACACCACGGTGTATAAATATTTATTGTTAATGAACAAGAATGCACTCCTTTTGAATTAGTTATTAGTGTAGTTGGAACTCATGAATCTTTATGTRTACAAATRGAAGTATTTGTAGAAATATTTGTTGACTTTGATGGCTTATAGCATAACTTTCTTGGAGTAAGGTAACCTAATCTGTGATAATATTGATTTCTTGGACCTAGCGCAAGATGCATATATACAAATGTCATCATTGCAATAACCCTCCTTGATGTAATATAGTCAATCCATTCCCAGCCCTATTAGAGGTTCTACAATACATAGATACATTGAGTACTCCAAAACACACACTTGGTGTCTATAAACACAAATGAGGTATTCAAGGGTCGTTTATCTAGTTGCAAATGAGTCACTTTGGACAATATCAACTTAATTTTTCTTTTTGGTTTTAAAGACACCTTGTAAGGGATATTAATTCCATAGCGGGATATATGGATTAGACAAAAGAAGGGCTACAAATAGTAAGCCTATGAAAATGTCTTTTAAAAGCTCAAGTAGAAATGCCATTTAAAAAAATAATTTAATTCAAGGGAATATTATCACATCACGTCGCCACATGACCATGCAAAGCAAAATGGAGTCTAGAGATAGTTTTATAGAATACCTTGACGCTTAACCCCTAGAGGTCTTTGACTATGCTTTCACCAAAAACGCTCCAAAACTGTCATTTCTAGTGCAAGTACCAAATTTTAGAAAAAAAACATTTTTGGACAAATGTAATTGTAGGATCTTGTATCAAAATACTTTGGGAAGRTGTGGAAAAAATTTCAGATTTTTTCACCATGTGGATTGCAAGATATCTGCGTTTAAAGTGACAAAAATCCTTTTTTGAGCCATGCAAAAATCCGGGCAGCTGCACATTTGTATGAAAAGGCCACATTTGTATGAAAAAATGTCCAAAATGGTTTTTACTTTTTGGATTCATTCTTTAGGTCAAGTTGGAAACACTCTTGAAAATTTTCAATTTATTTGGAATTGTACAACATGTAGGAAACAAATAGTAAGTAGAAAGAAGTAGAGAATGATTCAAAATACTAAATTGTTAACAATTTATTTATGAACTTGAAAATTGCCAATCCCAATGGTTGAAATGT
Source organism: Pleurozium schreberi (assembly GCA_006891605.1). NCBI lineage: Eukaryota > Viridiplantae > Streptophyta > Bryopsida > Hypnales > Hylocomiaceae > Pleurozium > Pleurozium schreberi. The sequence goes on from VACF01000573.1 coordinate 28,581, forward strand.
TGTAATAAACAATACACACCCAATATTTTGATTTTTTTTCAAAATTATTGAAAAATGAGTTAAATAAAGGACTTCAAAGTTTATTTTAGCGTAGAGATTCCATGATTGCCCGCAAACAAAAACTCTTCATAACTTTTGACTYGTTGATCAAAATGGAGTAATTCAAAGCTTCTCATGTACTTATAGTTGTAGATAATCATTTTCAAATTTTTAATTCTGAAAAAAGTCATTTTTTCAGACATGCCTAGACTGCCCAGAGATCAAAGAAAAGTACATATATTGAAAAATATTGCAGTGATGAACATTTGCACTTCCGTCTTACATAGAAAAATTCCCTATCATCCATCAAACACTTAGAGATAAACATTGTACAACTCTAGGCAATGGTGGTCCTCTCCCATGTACATTATGCCTCCTTCAATGCCTTCAAGGGCCGGGAGACTTATCCATAAATGCAAAGATTCTTTGGAATTGGCCAAARAACCACCAATATTGTTTAACAATACAATGATCCCTTCCCTTTTTCAAGGATGCAGAAGGGACCCTTGTCTCATCGGTAAACAATGTTATGGATTATTGTCTCCATTGACCTTCCTTACACTAAATAGTGAAATTAGGTTGCCCCTCACTTATTTATTGACATGCCACACTATTTAAATATTTATTGTTACTTTACAGAAATGCATTGCTTTTGAAATAGTTATTGGTGTAATTGGGGCTAATGAACCTCCATGTGTACAAATGAAAGTATTAATAGAAATATTTGTTGACTTTGATGACTTCTGGAGTAACTTTCTTGGGGTAAGGCAGCCTAATTTCACTATTTTAGTGTAGAAGGGTTGATTAAAGTAAGGAGGGCAGGAATTGATGTTTTGACACGTCAGCAAAAAAAAATTTGGCCTCTGAAGAAGACTTCTGCCGCCAGGAAAAGAACAAGAAAAGCATGCACCCACTGAGAAGAAGAAGAAGGGGATCACCGAGTCTTTTCATGGGCCCCCCACTTGCACCCCGTTTATTGAATTAACCCCTATCCTTAGGAATCCTTTTACTTTTTTTTAATTTTCAATTTTTTAATTTTTTTAATTTTTTATCCCCCCACCCAATTGGGGATTTTARTTCCTTTGAGGAGGAGCTTCGGCACAGGAAAGGGGATGCAGGAGACTATTCACCGCATCGCAGACACCATGGGCTACTGTAAATTTTATTGTAGGGGGGGTGGGACTGGGATTTTTATGTCGGAACGCCGCCTCTCACTTGTGCCCCTTTCAGTTGCCCCTTTTTTATACCGCCTTCTATTAATATAGACCCTTTAAAATAGGTACTATAGAGTGTAGTTTAAAATAGGCCCGTTCAAAAGAGGTCCATTAAATTAAGTTGAAAGAGAAAATAAACCCAATGACGATTTTTCTAATTTGGGATCCTCCACTCTTGGAGTTTCCCTCCACTTGTCTAATAAGTCAAAGGTTTTTTTATTCCTCCAAGGACCCCACCGTGGTGCATTCATTGGTTGATGCAGGGGATAATATTGACTTTTGGACTTTTGGGGGGTGGATTGATTCTTTTTTCTTGAGAGTCCAATTTTTTTCTTTAATGAAAATACTGAATTTGATYATTTTATGACGCAAATTGGAATCAAAGTTGCTGCTGGCTTATGACGTAATCAGATCAAACTTGATTGCGAATTGGGTGTTTTTAATTTTTCTTACATGAAAGATAGATTTAGTCGGAATTACACACCACGGGCATTCCCGTCATGACACAAGAGGAGGAACACGAACAAGACCACCATGAGAGCATGTCACCATGGGGAATTGAATTGGCAACCTCGTGGATGCACTCATTGGTTCCTACCACTTGAGCCATCACTTGAGGTAGTTTAGGGTCATTTCGGACCATAAAGAGAGAGTCTTTTCTTTGCAGTTCTTGTCGACACAAATAAAACAATTGGCAAGGATAAAATACAGCAAAGCACCAGCTGTAAAAGGGCCACATAACATTGTTAACCCCTAAGGTAGACTACTCTTAAAGCAACCATTTAAGAGTTGATTGCATTTTCAAGCTTCGTTTTCTCAGTCTAAGTGAAATTTTAGAAATAGTATATTGAAAATTGCAATCGAGGTTGACCAAGGCGCATCCACTTTTTGGATGCCCAGACCTTAAGAGGTTAACCCTTAAAGGACGGACTTATTACCATAGGGAAAAGGCGGGTTGTGGATCGTAGACCGCCAAGTGTTAGACGGTGGGAAGTTAACCCTATAAAAACATGCCTATGACCACTGAGTTCTAGTTTTACTATCCATTACTTTGTTTGATGCCATTTTCCAACTACATATGAATGAAAAAATTTGTATTTATTTTTTAAAGATGAAATCTCATGTTTGCCACAAGTTGTAAAATTTCCAACCATTTTTGAAAAAATTGAAATTACTGTGAATTTTCAAAGGAAAAAATGAAGAAAATTCATATCAAATACAAAATATACTCAAAAAAATTGAAATTTTCACCATAGATGTATAATATAGTGTATAACATCATGCTTTAAACCAAAGTTATTTTTTCATTATTCAATTAGAAAATCAAGAAACCGTAGTTATAAGCCAAAGTTCATATTGCTATAAAACATTGAAATTCAAGATTTTTCCAAATTGCCAATTGATGTAAAAAGTGCAATGTATAAGCTTCACTTCATTAGTTGGACTCAAAATTAAAAAATTCTACTTTTGTGGCTTAAATTCACATCAAGAGTAAATAGCAAAAAACGGCCCAAATACACTACAAAGGTGATCCGTGGATTAAGCATCTTCTTCTTTACAAAAGTCCACAAGATCACAATGAGTGGCTTTGGAATACTTTTCACTCAAAATGTACTCAAGTACCCTCCAAATAAATAAATTGGATGAAAAAACAAGTTCTTCAATCTTCCACTACCAGTTGAAATTATCCAGCGGAATACCATGGTCCGCAACGTCTTTACAAAGGTTAAACTGTGCAGCACCTAAAAATGACAACAACATCTAAAAATTTGGTACAACACCTAAAAATTTGACGATGGGCATTAGGGGACTTGTCCGCATGGGCATGAATTTTTATGGCTTTGTGTTACAATTTACAACACATGGTAAATTTCATTAAATTAGCAATATTCTATGTGCCATTTTCAGACCGCGCAACCTAAACTGTGATAGTGACATCTATGACGAGTATAGATTTTCAAACATCTACGACATATGTAGATGTCAAAAATCTATGACACATTCCGATTTCAGACCACACGGTTTGAAACATCTAGGACAGTTGTAGATTTCAGAGATCTAGGGCATGTATAGATTCCAAAAAACTGTGAAAGATTTAGATTTTAAAACACGCAATCTGAACTGTTAAAAGTGCCAAAATAACGGAATATCGCCATTTTAATGAGATTCACCATACACCTAAAAATGACAATACATTCAATGACCATATTTTGTGCTTTCCATGTCTAAGACTCAAAATACATCTCTACTTTCACATTCACCCCCAAAAAACAGATGAAAAATAACTTTTCGGCATCCACAACAGTTGACTTTTGTCATCCAAAGTACTTACAACATCCATGTCGTCTTTAAAGTCATTGGGAGGGCTCCCTTTCGCCCCCCCAAAATCAAAAGCCCCCAAGGATAAAGTATATGTTCCTAGCCAATCGTGACTACCTCAACACTAAAAACCAAGAGATATAAAACCTATGCAAGCCAATCAGAATCAAAGCTTTATAACTCAATTCTTCCCCTAGGTATCTAGAGGCGGATTATACCTCTACCTAGGGGGGAAGCATAACAACTGGTTAACAATGGTATGCATGGTGAATTGACCCCTTTATTGCCACTATTTTTTTACCCCTGGAGAAAACACTAGATTTTTTTATTTGCCACATATGATAAAATTTGCAAATCGTGAATTCATATTTGCAATTGAAGGCCCTGTATTAGCTAGGGGAGGTGAAGAAATACAAAATTTATGCGGCACAATAAAAAGAGCAATTCTTACATTTACCTTTTGATGAGGCAATAAGAGGGTCGATTTGCCCTAGCCTTGTAGAAGGATCTGGGTGAATTGGCCCTCTCACTCGGCCCCTAGAAGTCATTCCAAGGGTGCACTTAAAAAAAAAAAGCTCCCTATTTTGTGCTTGATTAATTTACTCTATACACCGCTTCTAGCTAATTTGGGGCCCCTGATTGTAAACGTGGATTCAAAATTAGAAAAGTTTATCATGAGTGGAAATTAAAAAATTCAGCGTTTCTCCGAGGGGTCAAGTGAGGGGGTAGTTCACCCCAGCCCTCAAGAAGTATGCAGGACGTTAAATCCTCCATTCGAAGTGGGCCCAATTTGCTGGAATTACCATGGGTAAAAACGCTGGAATTTTTTATTTTTCACAAATTTTATTTTTAGCAAATTCTGAATTCATATTTGCAATCAGAGACCCCAAATTAGCTAGGAGAGGTCTAGACTATACCCTAGACACGGCTCAAAATAGGGGGCTTTTTTTCACTTTTACCTCCGGTGAATCCTGCTGGGCCCACTTTGAATGGAGGATTTAACGTCCTGCAAGAAGTATGGCCAGAGGACCGGGAGGGACAATTGGTTTTTTTATTCACTCTATAGTATTTATCTTTGTTTTTTTAACCCTTTAGGTCCTATAGAATCAAAAACAAGTTTCGCCAATGTGAAAAACAAAAACAACTTGTATTATGTGATGAATTAGAAGTGAGTTGGGAAATGGAGGTTACTAACTCACTTGATAGAGAATGAATTGGACAACACCTTGATTTTTAGAAATACAAATTGTATGTAAAAATCATGTGCATTTACAAAAATCCATGTCTTGCTAGTCTTCATAAAATACATGGAAATATTTGGAAAGAAATGCAAAGGACATGTTCCTTGGTGCCTTGAATAGCATAGGCAAGTCTTTGGGGAAAGAAGCACTACTAAGATGGCACTAGTGGAGAGGCATTTTTTGGAAATAAAGTTGCCACAAAGATACACAACATATAATATTGTGTTAAACAATGTTTTCAATACTTTTATGTGCTATGGTCAACAATATGCTTTTTCAAGTCTTTTTTTTTTCATCTTCTATTGTAGACGTTGGCTTGAATTATTCCTATGTAAGTGTTGATCAACCCCCCCAAAGGCTAAATAGTGAACTTGTATCAATTTCAAGTAGGAAATTTTGTATATGCCTGTGTTGAATTATTCCTCATGTAAAACCATGCATTTTCAAATGTTAGATGTGTATTATTTCAATGTTGATTACTTTATATGAATCTTAAGAACAATGTTTTTTGAATCCAAAGATCCACAAAGTGAATCTTTTATCTATGTACTAGTGCTACAACTTTACATTTGTGCCGAATTTAATATATTGATGTTAGCAATGTCGTACACATTGTAAGGAAAAAACTAAATTTTCGCAATACCAACGGAGGATCATTCTAATTTGTTTTGCACACCCATTGTCTATCATTCATTTTCCAATTTGGTAAACTAACTTTCTTCATTTTGGCTCCCTAATAATCTCACATCTACTAAAGATTATGTCTACATTCTTTTCTCACGATGACCAAAGTCCAGAGCAACTCAAAAAATCTAAAGGGTACAACTAAGAAGGCCCAACCCATCACTCATTGGTTGGTTGTTATTACACTTGGAGGTCCATAAAGTGCTTATTTAACCCTTAAGCTCTCTGACATTCATTTTCTAGACAATGGACAGAGGGCTCGGAGGCCCTGTTTAGTCTAACAGTCTAAATAATTTCTCATTCATCCAATATAATATTTGAATCTTGAGAAGACAATCTTCCTCAATGACCAATTTCATGAAATTATTGTATCTAATTTTTTTGCACAAATGTGCAAAAAATTGATATAAACATAAATGTGCAAAAATTCTAAAAAGAATTGAGGCATTAAAGGGTTAAGAGATGATTATTTGGAGATGGTAGACTTCTTGAAAGTATTTTTCAGTAAATTTTCCTTGAAAGACCACTAGAATTGACATCCCAACCAAGTCATTTCATATTTTTTGAAGTTTTGTGGAATTAGTTATGAATTTTTGAAGTTGAAACATATATAGTTAAGCCCACATTTGTTAAATTGAGACTTTTTGCAGATTTTGAGACACAATGGTAGTTATTGGAAAATTCATTTAAAAAAATAGTAATTGAAACTAAAAATAAATAATGCTCAAATAGTGATCCTATAATGAAATTCTAAAATTTGGTGTTGTTACCTCTTTATAAAAATACTGGTAAAGAGATAAAGCGGTTTATCTTTGAGTCAAAGATAGAAATGAGACTGCAACAAGTCTCAATCTCGGTCTCAATATAACAAATATGGCCTTAGTAGTGAACAAAAGCGTCCACCTCTTGAAAAATACGCTTTTTGGACATTGTTGGTGTAATAAGAAAGCTAAATGTTCCTCTGGGGTAGAAGACGGTTGTAGAGCCCAAGCGCTCTATCAACTTCCTATGTTAGTCCGAGGTTAATTGCCCCCTTATTTAGCCCCTCAGTAAAATGATGAATTTTTTTTTTATTCCACGCATCATAAAATTTGCAAATTTTGAATACATATTTGCAATTGAAAGCCCAAAATTAGCTTAGAGGGGTATATATGGTAAATTAATCAAGCACAAAATATGGTTCTTTCATTTTTACTGGCACCCTTGGATTGACTTGAAGGGTCCAAGGGAGGGACAGGGTGAATTGACCCCCTCGCTCGGCCCCTTGAAAAAATCTTAATTTTTTATTTTCCACACATGATACAATTTGAATATTATGAATTCATATTTGCAATCAGGGGACCCCATAAGATTGTTAGCTGGGGCTCATTTGTTCCTCCTAAGAAGAGGGATAATTCCCTCCAAAATGCTTGTGCATGAATTGAGTTATAATCCCACCCATCTCATTGGGTGTTGTGGATGTACTTTTGCTTTGGTTGTCAATAGCACAAGTTACAAACTGTAAGAGCAGACCCACAACAACATGGCCAAACAACACTATAAACATTGAGTGCCATTGACCTTCTTTGTCAGAAAAAGATCAATGGCACACAACATTCAGAGTGATGCTTGGCCATGCTGCAATGGGGATGCCCTAAGGTGATCCAATCTTCATCTCACAAGTCCTCAAAGTCAAGATTGCATGACACTAGGGGGCTTTCAGTTTGGAGGAGCAAAAAGAACCCCCCCTAGTGAAGGTTGACAATATTGGACCAAATTAGCTAGGAGAGGTGTACAAGGTAAATTCATCAAGCACAAAATAGGGGCCAAGGCGAATTGACCTTCTTATTGTCCCGTTTCTTACATGTAAAGAAAATACTGGGTTTTCTTATTTGCCATGTATGATGAAATTTCCAAATTCTGAATTCATATTTGTATTTTAACCCTTGAATGCCACTGCGGACGTTTTGTGTCTTCTAGATGGCAAAGAATCAAACTGCGTAGTACAAAATTGCAACTTTTCATCCTCGGTATTAGGAGTGGAAAAGGAAGATCTTTTCTAGTACTTTGACTTCCAATGAGTAGATTTGGCTTTTCAAAGTAGATGATGTCACACGGTCTCAAAAATACATGATTTCCACGGCCACCGGTCTGTCCTTCAAGAGTTAATCCCTCAACGCCCAATGGGCCCAAAAGTGGCCTCACACAGTTTGACAATCCACTTTGAAGCGCTCTAACATTTGCATCCAATGTCCGATTTCAATATAAAAAAATTGTTGGAAAAGTTGCGCATACTAGTCTAGTTTCTATGGTAAAATTTTTAGATCAATCCAAGATGTGTTGAGTTTGTGAAAGTCATTCGAAGTTCTCAGGTTCAATTTAGGTTCATCACTCTACATTGTGAAGGCTTCAACTTCGGGGCATTGTATCTTTTTCATCAAATGTTTGTTTTCAATAAAATTTGTTGGGTTTTGTTTCCATGAAGGTCTAGTTATTGTGGTAAAAGTTTCATGCCAATCCAAGTTCTTTTGAATGTTTGGAAGCAATTCAAAGTTCAAAATCCAGAAATGTTTGCATTTCAGTGAACTTCGGCGGCTCATAACTTCTTTATATATTATCCTTTTTCAATAATTTTTGTTGGAAAATTTTTTCTTACTTATCAAGTTTGTGTGCTTAAAATATCATATCCATACAAGACGTTATGAGTGACTGAGAGGCATTTTAGTAGGAAGTTCAGCCACAAATGTGATTTTTTGCTACTTTTTTCACTGTTTTTTGACATGTCAAATCCATTTTGCAAACACAATGAGTCATTTTTATGATATTTTTTTCACCAAAGTGTTTATATTCTGGTTTTGAATCACTTTGTAGTTTAAAGTTTTTTCATTTGAGTCGGTTTAAAAATCAAATCTCACCCCCAAATATATTTTTGAGAAGATTTCAGCACCTTTTTTCAACACTAAAACATTATAATCTATACGGTCAAATGACCGCAAATTTTTTCCACATCTACAACATACACACTACAATATTGTACGGTTGAGATCTTCATAACTAATTGAAATTTAGACTTTTAACATTTGCAAAGGGAGAATGCTTTCAAGCATGGTTGGACCTTAGGCGTTGAGGGGTCAAGGCCCCGAATTAGCTAACGGGTGTGCAGAATTACAAAATTGACATGGGCCCAAAATAGGCGTCTATTTTTATTTATTTTTACTTGCACCTCTGGAATGACTTGGAGGGGCCGAACGAGGGGGCATCAGACGTGCCTACCTTCAGGTAGACTGCTTTTAAAGCGCCCATGCTCTAAAAGCGATCATGATGTAGAGGTACAGTTTACTTTCTTCAATGTACCAGCAATGTACATTTTAGGAGGTGGCCACTTTTAGTGACCATTGCATTACAACTTCAAAAATTTGTAACTAATTCTTGGAAGGTCCAAAAAATATGAAACGACTTGGGTTAGATGTCAATTCCTTTTTCCTTCCGATGAAAATTTACTGAAAATTGTTTAAGGAGTTCAACTTCCCTGAAAACGCAATCAGCTCTTAAATGGTCGCTTTGAGAGCAGTCTACCTTATAGTTAAGAAAGGGCCGAGCGAGGGGGGATCATACGTGCCTACCTTACAGTAAAGGAGTAAATTTTTTTGCAGAGCAATATATCATGCCAACAAATTGGGCCCCGCAGGCTAGATTTACCGCTGGGAAAAACGCAGGAATGTTTTATTTTTTGCACAATTTTTGTTTTGCAATTTTTGAATTCATATTTGCATTCAGAGACCCCAAATTAGCTAGGGGGGCTAGAGAACATACCCTAGTGACTGCTCAATATAGGGGGCTTTTATTTACTTTTACCCTCAAACATTACCCTGCGGGACCCAATTCGTTGGCACGATTTATTGCTCTGCAAAATTTTCTGTGTCCCAACTGGGATGGCAACCAGGGATTCCGGATTGCGGGCGGTGGTACGGGCATCCGGACGTTGACTTTGTTCAGAATCTTGTCCATTCGTTCAGTTTAGGAAAATTAATTGCATCCATCATCTGGATGAACTTCATCATGATTCCTCTGTTCACGGCATTTCAATTGACAGTTGTTTACTTGCATTGCCAAATTTTGCGGCTGGGGTGAACTGACACCCTTAGAGCATCCCCACAACTGATGCAGAATTGGGACTCAGAATTCAGTGCTTGGCGTGCTATTTTTACCTGGCCGGCCTGTGTGGAGGATGACTGCCCCACAGCAAAACGGTGAAAAGGGATAGGCACGCCATCCAAAAAATTCAGACTGTCGGGTTGGTTTTTTATTTATTTAAAATTGATTTACGAATGTAGTAAATTTTAATTATTTGAGAACTTCTTCTCAATTTTTGAAATGAGTTCTCAAATTACTTGAGCTTTCCCACATTGGAAAGCTCAAATCTTCCAATATCCACATGGAGTGATCATGGGTATCTCAACCCATGTGAGACATCTCACATGGGTTGAGATACCCATGACCACCCCATGTGGATATTGGAAGATTTGAATTTCCACATGAAAATGAAGCTCTATATATCCTCTTGGGTTGGCACACCTTCTACCAACCCAAGAGGATATATAGAGCTTCATTTTCATGTGGAAATTCAAATGAAGAAAATACTTCTTCATCTTCTTCTCTTACATAAGTAAAAGAAGAATTCCTGAAATTGCTTTAAAGCATTTCAACAAATAGCGGGCAAGTTTTTACATTTATCTCCGAACATGTATCTAAAGCCAATAAAAAATTTCAGCGTTTTCCGGAGGCTCCAACCAAGGGGGTCAGTTCACCTGGCCCCATTACTGGGGGTAAAACAGTTTGAAAATTCAAAACAAATTATTCATTCAATCCAACCATCTCATCCTAAGAATCGAATATGGAACATGATTGACAACATGGTCATGATTTACACTAAAATATTAACAAAGCATGGCCCCCGGGCCTAGTGTTGCCCAAATGTTGCAAAAATATTCCAGAATTATATCTTAGAGTTTGATTAGTCATTTAGAGGTTGAAAATGGGCGACCCCCAAGCACAATTTCCATACAGAATCTCTATTTTTTGTGCTTGGGACAGGAGAGAAGGAGGAATGTGGAAAAGTTTACTCCCCTCGAAGACTTATGGGTTTTTTTGGGGTTTTTTTTTGGGTTTTTTTGACACACACAAGTTGCAAGGCAACTTGTGGCAATTTTCCAATCAAGTGTAAGGGGATTTCATAGCAAGGGATCGAATAGCCAACCTCTCCATTTGGTTTGGGTACCTTACACCATTACCCTGGTAGTTTAGGGTCATTTTGGAACAAAGATTAATATTTTCAAATTTGTCTATCATAAGGTAGATTGCTCCTAAAGTGACCATTTAAGAGCTGATTGCATTTTCAGGGAAGCAAAACTCCTTGAAGCAATTTTCAGTAAATTTTCATACGAAGAAAAAAGGAATTGGCATCTATCCCAAGTGGTTTCATATTTTTTGGACCTTTAGGAAATTAGTTATAAATTTTTTGAAGTTGTATTGCAATGGTCACTAAAAGCGACCACCTCCTGAAATGTACACTGCTCGTACATTGAAGAAAGTAAAATGTACCTCTGTATCATGATCGCTTTTAGAGCACGGGCGCTTTAAGAGCTAACTATCTTAGTGCTCAAATCACCAATTAAAGGGGAATCACTCTTAGTCGGTCCATCCATCCACTGGGCTCTGAAGGTCATGGTTGCACATAAATAAGGGTACAGTATATGCATGTTTTGCAAATGACCACGCTTCCCAATTGCATCTCCTATCTAAGGTAGAACCACCCATTACCAACCAATGCCCCATAGCTAGCCATAGATTGACTTATTTCCAACCAAGGCTAGAATGACTTTTTTTCATCTTTTCAAAGTTGGGAATAAAAAATCATGATACATGTTCTAAAGTAATGCAAAAAAAAGTAGGAAGCAGTGAGTGGAAAAGTAGTTTTTTCGAATGATCAGAATTGGAAGAGTCTAGCGATCGGCTATGGGTCCAGAGCACTTTTTGCCTTTCAAAATTCATAGTAATTTCAATTCATGTAACAAAATTACCAAAGTTTTTGCAATCCTCATCATTTTTATCAACACACCTCTAAAAATATTTACCTTGCATTCCATTGCTTCACACTCATTCAAATTCCTTATTTGGTTGATTATAGGTGGTTTTACCTTAAGTATGCGTAACATCTAAGTCTAAAAAACTACACTAAATAGGGTATTAAAGGGACCCATATTACTTAATCAACATTTCACACCATATAAATATCTACCTTTGTTATACATCAATATTCATTGAAGGGTCCATGGGTTGTATATCACATTTCAAACATCTAAAATTTTCCATGATGAGTCCCTTTGATTGTTTGGTCCCCTTAAAACACCTATTCAATGTAGATATGGGAAGAAGCCCGGATGGTATGGGACTATGGAGAATGCCTCCCTTCGTGTAGAACTTAACCCCTTTAGGATGTGGCGACTTGCCCTGCTATCAATGGCGCAAAGAATCTAAATTCTTACTCCTAGCTTTGAGATATATGTCTCACAATAACAAAAATCTGACACCTCTATGCCAAATGTGTTCACGACAATCTTTCACCAATTCTAAATTTCCAAATTAGAAGGGATCTCTTGACAAACATTAGGAGAAATATGAGCCTTCCAAAAGGCTGTGAGTTCAAAAAGACCGCGGTGCTATTATGGATCTTTTTTTTTATGAAATCTTTTGTGGCACTTCTAGTGCCATGTCATATTCTCAATAAAAATTATTAGTATTATTTACTTTTTAATTATTTATGAAAAAATAAAAAATAAAAAATCTGTAATGTCACAGGCCTTACGGGCTGATTTGTTTTGATAGACTTTTGGAGGGCTCATACTTCTCTTAATGAAACTATTAGTGCATAGAACAAAGTTGAGTCTACTTTGAATAGGTATGGTAGGAGGTACATGAAGAGCCCATTTCAAAGCTAAAAATTAATTTGGGGAAGTTATACTTCTTGAAATATTATTTTAGTAAAATTTTCTTGAAAGCCAATTGGAATCAACTTTGGAAAGGTTTGGAAAATCTTTTATCTATATTTTTTTTGGATCAACTTAGCCGATCGAGTCTCCGAGCTTAATAAGTACGGCATCTAATCCAAATCATTTCATTTTTATTGGAATTTTGTAGAATTAGTTGTAAATTCTTGAAGTAGAAATAGAGGGGGCACTAAAAGCATCCACCTCGTGAAATGCACTTGTGCCTTAGAGGATGCTTTTAGAGCCAAAGCACTTTATGTACCTCCAACCTTACAATTTAGTTCACTACCAAATTCAAAGGGATTATCACCTATGATGATGCATCCCTCTTGTGATTATACYCCTTCTCTTTGGAAAAATATAGAGCCATTGATCTTCGGTTAAAAAAACCCTCCAATACTGTTGATCCAATTTTTGAAAAAAAAATATCACTGTTGATTGCTGAGAAGCAATCTTAACCATCACTCTGGGTTAAGGATACGAATACACATACAAAAGACACATTTAGATATGGATAGGAAATGCATACGTCATATATGCCGTATACATGGAAATTTATACAGAAAACATACGGAAATGGCATACTCTCCATAAGGATTATTGGCCATACTACTTCTGGAAAATAAAAGAGGGGGAGATAATCAAGTTCATTGGGGGTAATCATAATCACTAAGCTTAATTGAAAACCTTTGAAGGCTTCTCATCTATCACCGCAGGACATATAAAGTAGAACAAACCATTGTAGTCAAAATTTGGAGTTCGGCCTTATGCTATTGTTGAAATTTTTTAGTTTTTTTCCCACTTAAAGACAAGTATAAGAAACAACAAGTGCAATTAAAATTAAAAATTTCCAATAAGTGTGAATTTGCTAGGAATTTTGAAGTGTTCAGTGCATCATGGCCCAAAAAGAGTTTATAGACTACCTCATAACCAAAAAAATTTGAATCCATAATGCTCACCTTACTATCTAATGTAGTCATAAAAATTTCTAACATGGAAGGCCTAAAAAAGTCAATTCATGTAATGAATTTCACATTGAAAAGTTAAAGTTCCTATTGAGGTTACTATTCAACCCATTACTCTCATGTGAGACATTGATTGTGGCCCAAATCTCACATACTACTCTGTAAAAGCATCCACAATGGGGGCATTTCCTAGGTGACCACTATTATTCATTTGACAACAATGAGTTGCTTTACTTTATTGCCCACCTCAGAGAAGCCCAAGTGGTCTAACAAAAATAGGCCAGGGTGAACTGACCCCTTGCTCGGCCACTCGGTAAAACCCTCAAATTTTTTATTTTCCCCGCATGATAGAATTTGCAAATTTGGAATTCATATTTGCAATCAGAGGCCCCAAATTATGGTAAGACATTCCATTGTGGTTATTTCTTCTATTAATAGTCGTCACCTATGAAGTGGTCCTATTGGTTTTTTTTTAGTTTTGTGAGATCTGGGCCACAATCAATGTCTTACATGATAGTGATGGGGTGATTAGTGACCACATAAGGCACTTCCAACTTTCCAATGTGAAATTCATTACAAGGATTGACTTTTTAGGCATTCCATGTTAGAAAATATTGTGATTGCATTAGGTAGCAAAAAGTCTCAATATAACAAATATGGTCTTACTACATTGCATGACACAAATCATAGCGATCCTACATTATGTGTCCATCACGGGGTACTCAATTTGATACATGTGTTGGATGTCAAACATTTCTATATGCAGGTCCCAGATCTTGTGCATCTCCATGCTCTAAAAGGAGAAGGGCATCTCTCCGCMTTTTGTTACAATGATAAGATTCACCGAGAAACACTCGAGTGTCTCTTCGGAGGTGGAGAAGCTATTGAAGAGATTGGAAAGRCTGATGAACTGGATATGAAAATTGGAGTTCAGGAGGGCAGTACTATTACCGACACACTCCAAGCAGGCGTTGCGGCTGTCGATGAACCCTACATCCATTGATGTTTCTTCACAAAGGGTTAAGTTGCGCAAAGTACGTCACTCGGCACAGTTTTTAATCATAGAAGACTCGCTCATTTTCTCCTTTTGGAAGAGATAGTGCCGTAGTGACGATATTCCAAATTTTGTAGATGATGGTTCTGTAACATTGACTTCATTTGATTTCATGACCGTTTGTTTCCCTGTTCTATCCTGTTTTTCATGATTTTCGTGTAGTAAGGGAATTATAGAAATATTGTGCTTCTTGTACTGTTTAAGGGTGATGTAACCTCTTGGTGCTGAAAGTACAGTATAAAAATCCCAGCTGCACCAAAACATGAATTCTACTGTAAAGCTGTTCTGAAATTTAAATCGTCAGCTCTCCCTTTCTGGTTAATGGCATGAAAGACTGGAATAAGGTAAGCATTCTCATTATGGATCCTCTCCCAATTGTGTCCCCATTCAAACCCCCATCCGAGATTTGGGGATGAAATGGTAGGCCAGTGTCCGTAATAGGGACTGGTGAAGACAAGTGATTACTGATTCCCGTTCATGGAAACAAAGCTTAAAAAATCATATAACTTTGTCAGCATCAATTTGAAGAACAGAATGAGAAATGAGGAACTTTGGCTTGACGAGAAATGACCAATAAGGCAGTATGTTGTATAAGTGACTGCATTCTAAATGCAACGCCTATCTAGAAAGGAGTGACATGTTTGAAATATCTAGTAGTGTCAATGATGAGTTAGATAGGCTTAGATGGTTGTTTTAAGAGCACACTATCTTAGAAAGGAGTGACATGTTTGAAATATCTATTAGTGTCAATAATGAGTTANGCACACTATCTTAGAAAGGAGTGACATGTTTGAAATATCTATTAGTGTCAATAATGAGTTAGATAGGCTTAGATGGTTGTTTTAAGAGCACACTACCTTATCAATAAACCAATATCAACTCTTCAATATATTTTGATAGCATAGGAATCATTAGTTTGAGAAAATCCAAAAGGACTCATTGGAAGTCAAAGTACTGTAGATCTTTCCTATCTACACCTCATTCCGTGGATGAATAGTTGCACTTCTGTATTGTACAATTTGATTCTGTCATTCATCAGACACAAAACGTCCACCAATGTTCAAGGATTAGGAAGCTTTTAGTGGGATTGAGTGAGTACATATCAAACAAAAACTTTTTAACAATGTAGTCAAAAGTTACCAATCATAGTGAGTTACCCAACATCGCTATGTTCGCAAAAGACCCTGTTTGGTCCTTCAGGGATTTAAACAAAAATTGAAAGTTGGCAATGGGGTTAGGTGACAATCATCTTGATACTCTAGAAAGTAATCCTCGCATCATTTCATAAAGAAAAGTCAATAATACGACAATGGGGAAATGTCCAACAACATCCACTGAAAATGCAGTCAAGCAACTCCCAACCCAACAACCCAACAACCCAACAACTTCTATGAAAATCTATGTATCTCCGTCTACAGTCCTAGAGCGCTCCTTGAAATCATCTAAAGCACACAAATCGGACTAGGCGTCACTTCCAGGTAAGGTGACGAGTTCCCATACTAATTTTCACCAACACGTCATCCACTTCAATTCCTTGTACGTCACCAAACAGAACTCAATTACAGAGTCCAACATAATCTTTTTACTCATCAAGATCACAAGGGTACCAATGTCACGGCAAAACCCGATCCCATTAAAGCGATTTACCGAACGTAA
The DNA here is from genome assembly GCA_006891605.1 of Pleurozium schreberi. Classification (NCBI taxonomy): domain Eukaryota; kingdom Viridiplantae; phylum Streptophyta; class Bryopsida; order Hypnales; family Hylocomiaceae; genus Pleurozium; species Pleurozium schreberi. Next base: position 44,778 of record VACF01000573.1, read on the forward strand.
ATGAACTGAAACATACGGATACAAAAACACCACACCCCATTCGTGCATCTGACATCAATGAAGTTGCTCACAAATACACTGAACCCCAAAATCAATTATCCTGCGGAGATGTATTCATGAACTCAGGTGATCACAGCCACCGACATAGTTACAGTGTAATGCTTGCTTAAACATCAGCAATGGTAACCTCAACCTCGACACCAGGCTCAATAGTGATAGAGGTGATCTGCTTGACCACTTCAGAAGGACTGTGCAGATCAATCACGCGCTTGTGAACACGCAATTCAAACCTGTCCCAGGTGTTGGTACCTGAAAAGTCACAAAATCGCCGATTCAGCCTTTATCGCAACAAGGACACATACATTTGCTACCTACTTTCGTCCGTTAATAACTCAAGTAAAGACGATAATTAAAGAAATTTCCGGAATCATGAACACAAAAAGATAACTTTAGTAGATTGACAAAATCCTTTACGTTAATGCATCCATCGGATCCATATTGTTCTCGAGTAGAGTTAACATAAAAGAAAAACGGTGTTTGCATTATGTCAATCTTATTGGCATTGACTCAACATTAAATCAACAACTACCTTAGTTAGCTAAAATTAAGACAATATTAACTTAAAGTWCTTYCAGTATTCTTGTAWTATTGAAAAAATTACAAATCAGATTAACATCCACTTYGTCAWTCACGCAGTCGAATTGGGGATCTCKAAAGACGAAATATTTACAACGAAATCAGACCCAATTGGAGTGTCAGGACTCATCATCCTCGTMATCATAAAGACCAGAAACCAAGTTAATCTTGAATCCACATTTTCAAATTTAGAAATACTCGTGAATACTTAAACAACAGATATCATCCATGCTCCGGTCAAAGGATCATATTTTGTGTAATAAAACTCCACATGAAACCCAAAATCTTACTTCAGGACGAACGTAAAGAGATAAGACATACCGTGCAGCTACAGAAACGAGGGAGATGAGTATGAACAATACCTTCTCCACAAGGAGACTTCCGGGTGGTGATGTGCAGCACCTTGGTAGGCATGCGCACTGGACCCTTCACTTTAAGCCTCTTGTCCTTGGCACCCTTGATCAAGTCAGCGCAAACTGCACACGCAAGACCGGAATCAGCTACACTCTCAAGCAACAAACAATTCAACCAAGGCTACCGGAMAATAGAATAAAAYCGCTGGATACCGTACTCCRATTCSTAATTYAGTAAACATTSAA
>VACF01000574.1:0-69393 GCA_006891605.1 Pleurozium schreberi
TTCTTGCTGTTACTAGGCTCTCCCCAATCCTTATCAGGAAGCGGTATGAAGCTTGGATGCCCGAGGTCAGGACTTGTGGCCTTTGAGCGTGTAGTCACTCCATGCCTCAATTCCTTTGGAGGATTGTTTGGCACTTGAGGTCTTTTCTTTGTTGTTGGCTCTTCACCATCTTTAGCTTCAGCTCTTGCACGTTTTTCTTCAACTGAAATCTCATTACGATCATTGATATCTTTCTCCGATTCCAAAAACGCTCTGATGGTATTAACATCAACAGGATCCTCCCACCCGGTTGCATGTCTGATGGCTTGAGCACCTCTCTTCATGACCACCTTTGTCTCAGCAAGTGAAGCATCAATTGAATGTTGTTCCACCTCAATATGGTACGTCTCAGCTTCGTGCACATGTACAGAGTTAGATTTGCTCATCCTTTCTTCTATAAGCTTCTTCATCCCTCCTTTTCCAAAATTGGTGCCCAAGGGTGATTTGGTGGCAGCATCATGAATCTTTCCATCTATAAATATGATAGATCCATCCTTCACTGCCTCATTGCACTCTGTACAGTCCCGAAGTCTATKTTTCGAATTTTCTTTTTCAGTCTTGTCACAAAATATACACCTCCATACATATTCTCGAGTAGAATCAACTCTTTGTGAAGCGGTAGACGCTTGTGACCTCCGAAGCTCACTCATTTCCACCCTCAGCTCTCGAAAGCCCTTCATAAGTTCTTCAAGGGCACCTCCTTCAGTGGATTTGATAGGCTTCAAAATAGATCCTGGATTTGTAGAGGGAGATGGAGCGAAACACACATTGGAAGGCTTCGRCGTCTGGATGACCTCAGCCTCAATCCTTACTCCAACACCTCTTAACCTCGCACGTTGTTGTTTGGCCAAAAGAGTCACCGTCTCCTCCACCCTACCCCAATCATTAGTGAAACCACCTTCAGTAGTACGGTCTCCAAGTAGTAAAAGAAGCCTGTCCTCCAATGCTTCATCAGCTGCTTGAAGGAAAAACTCGGCCTTTCTAGAGTCTAGAAGGCGCTTTTCTGCCAAAGGTAATTGGCCAAACTTTCTCTCAAAATCCTTGAGCAGCTCAGTAGGACCCAAATTTCTTCCAGGTCGCTGCTCCACCCATTCGAGGAAGGATCTCTTGGTCATCCTCTCAGAGTCTTCATCAAAATATTCATCTCGCAGCCTCTCAGCAAAGGCACTCCACGAGACAACAAGTAGACGGATTTCTTGAACCCGGTCACGAATGTCAGGTACAACCGCCATGTCAAAGGTATGCATCATCCGCTCTTCATCAACACAATGCACCTCCATCTCACAAATGTAGGTCCGCAAGAATTTGGAGATGTTTTTGCCATCAAACCTCCCAATTTTAGTAACAACGGCTCTTAAAGCCTTGGTGGCAGCTTGTCCACCTTGATCAACTCTATGAGACTCCATGTATTGAGCCAATGCTCCAAGGAGATCTTCCATAGGCACTTGAACTCTTTCAGTACCGCCTCCTCTTGTATAAGGAGTCCCTCCAGTGTCCTCCATAGCAAAACCTCACCAGCTACCCCAAAGCTCTCTCAGTGGAAGCACCAAATGTCGTGGTAGAGAGGAGCGCGCTTTGGGAATACGCGAAGTATCTGGCTGCAACTGGGAATAGTTCGCTAAAGAGTTCAGTCGAGTCTTCGGTCTTCAATCTTCAATCTTCATCATGAGGAGCAAGAACCTCCTATCAAGCCTTTTCACCCCAAGATAAGTGGGACTTCTCCCTATCCACCACACATGGGCCTCTAAACAACTATTGGTCCAAGGAAAAACAACTACGTAGTAAACTACTTCTAAACTCCTACTCTTTTACTTTCAAACACATACATATCATCAAAACTTAAATGTCATACTAAACTCCTTCATCCAGTGGAGGTAAAAACTGAAGTCCATGAAGAGTACCACTCTACAACTAGTGACTCCATAAAAACCCTGCAATTCGATATTTTGTTATCGAACTCCAAATCCAAACCCAAATTCTAAAACTTGAAGGAATACGTCGAACGGATGAAGTTTTTCCTCCAAATCAAGAATCTACTCAAACGTATAATATACACACGTTTTAAATATTGTAACTATTTACAACACGACACCGCAACATTATCCTTGATCCATCCGCGGTCAAAGAATTCAAGAGTATTGCCAAAATAGGAAGCGCCGAGGGCACCCAAGTCACTGCTATTTCAATATTAGTGAATTCAATTGTAGCAATAGGAACCTCAAATACATCTACGATAACACTAACAAATTCAAAAAAAATAAAGCAACATTTGCGGCTAAGGACAGACTGGCTCTAGAAGCGGAGCTGTTGTGCTTGAAAGAGCGGGTAAAGGAGGTTGAAGCGTAATTGGAGAGAACCTCAACGCCTAGTAAGTCTACATTTTCATTTACAATCACTCACTTGTGTCTAGAAAATAACGTGTCTGATTATCGGTGGCCACATTGTGCACTTGTTTTAGTCAAAATATAAATTGCAATACCGCCCACTCGTCCGGACGTCCAACGTCCGGCACCCCCCAGACGTCCATTGACAATTAGGCGATCGGACTTCCACCTGCCGGACGGCGAAGCGGACGACCGCCTGTCACCCCGTCCGTCCGACGGACTGTCCGCCTGACCATTGGGACTTCGAACTCTTCATGCAAGTGAACCGTGTTGTAGAGGGATTGCAACAGCCATGGAATCCCAATGCCCACATACGTTTCCAAAGATGTTCCAACACTAAATATGCACGCGTCCAAGTTATCAGGGCATGTGTTGTGAAGATGACCATTATAGACACGGCAAGAAAGTCACCGGGAGCATGTATAATCATGTGCATGATTTGTTCTAGAAATGCAATTACTGCCTTCGATTAATTGAGAATCTTCAAGCACTTCCTTTACACAATGAGGAGGAAGTCAAAGCCAAGGGATTGCAATGTCCTCTTGGATGCATCGGCAGTGAAAGAATTCAACGGCATCGCAGAAAGAGCAAGCGCCTCGGGCGCCCGAACGAGTGCAATGTCAGTCATCGCGAGCTCCCTTGTAGCTGCAAGTACAGCAAAGTACATTTGCAACAATGCAAATAAACTTGAAGAGGCAAAAGCAAATGCTGATGCCAAGCAAAAGACTACAGTCGAAGGGGATCTCGTAAGCTTAAAACAGCAAATCGAAGCGGTTGAGGAGCGATTGAGTGCGAAAGTGAGTGAAAATCCCAAGCCAGTAGAAGGGACTTCAAACTCTTCATGCAAGTGAACCGTGTTGTAAAGGGATTGCAGCTTGTAGAGGGAGCATGTATAATCATGTGCATGATTTATTCTAGAAATGCAAAAACTGCCTTTGGTTACATTCTTTCATACAACAGGAAATACTCGATGATCTGATAGGGCTTACAACAACGACGTCAGAAAACTACTCCTTCCAGAGAGAATAAATTTTCGCCCACGTAGAGGTGTGCTTGTACATTTCATCATTTAATTGCAGTTGAATAAGCTCTTGATCGCTCACTAGATTCTTATCTTCTGAACACCATCACGAAATAATTGAAGATGAGATCAAAGATACATTGTATTTGAGTGCAATTCGAAARTAATTGAGAACCTCAACTCCTAATAAGTCTACATTTTCATTTACAACCACTCACTTGTGTCTAGAAAATAACRWGTMTGAATATCGGTGGCCACATTGTGCACTTGTTTTAGTCAAAACATAAATTGCCATACCGTTGACTCGTCCGGATGTCCAGCGTCCGCCACCCCCGGACGTCCGTTGACATTTGGGCGATTGGACTCTCGACTGCCGCCTGTCCGCCGGACGGCAAAGCGGACGACCGCCTGTCACCCTGCCCATCTGACCGACTGACCGTCTTCTCCAACCAACCACTGAATGGCAAAGCGGACGACCGCCTGTCGCCCCGCCCGTCCGACCGCTAGGACGTGAACGTCTACTGGCTTCGGACGTCCGGACGTCCAATTTTTGGACTCTTGATTGGACTCTTGATTTTTGCAAAATCATAAGAATTACATATCACATCCAAAAAATCTAATTTTTTTATTTTTATTTTCATAATTTTCACTTGCTAATACTACAAAAATATTATTTGAGGAGAAAGTGCCTCCAAGTATGTTGAATTTTTTATATTGACTATTTTGGATGTTTCCACTGTATTTCTACAGTCTTATGGACCAAAAAACACTTTTCAATCATATTCTTACACTCTCATCCAAATTTGACGACTTCACATTTTTAATAGAAATGGAAACTTTTGATTTAACCCCTAAAGGACCAACATGCGTTTTTTGGCAACATAGGAATTTTGGGCAAGTACGTGTGACTACATATATATTTGCATATTTTGGGCTGAAATTTTAATAGAATGTGGAAACATGGAATTTCTTTCATATGCAAAATTTTCATGACATTTGGAAATATGAGTAAAAAGTTATTGCATAATATGCTGTTTGTTTCTCAACTCGGGCAGTCCGGGCAAATCTGAAAAAATCACTTTTTTAAAGAAATAAAAATTTCAAATTCGTTCTTCAGATTTATATGTACTCAAAAGGCTTTGAATCATTGCATTTCAATAGTTGAGATGAAAGTTATGAGGGTTTTTAGTTTGCGGGTAGTTATGGAATCCCTACACCAAATGTTTTTTTGAAGTCCTTTGTTTGACTGAAATTTCAATATTTTTGAAAAAAATAAAGCTATTGGATGTAGATTGTTTGTTATACCAATTCAACCATTTGGATCTTTTTTTTTTAAATTTTATAACTAATTTATTGACAATTTAGTATTTTGAATCATTCTCGACTTCTTTCTACTTACTATTTTTTTCCTATATGTTGTGCAACTCCAAACGATCTAAAAATTTTCATGTATGAAGTCAACTTGCCCTAACGAATGAATCCAAAGAAGCACAACCATTTTGAACATTTTTTCATAATGATATGACCTTGTGAAGTGCAGCTGCCCGGTTTTTCGAAGGGCAAAAAAAAGAATTTTTGCCACTTCAAATGCTAATATCTTGGAATCTACATGGTGGAAATTTTTGAAATTGTTCCACATATTTTCAAACTAGAGTACTACAAGATCCTACGGTTAATATGTGTGTCAAAAAATGATATTTTTCAAAAATTTGGTACTTGTACTAGAAATGGTAGTTTTGAAGCAATTTGGTGAGAACGTAGTCAAGGGACTTTCGAGGTTAAAAAGATTACTTTCATTTGGTGAAAAATAGACATTTATTTTGAAATGGTGCAATCTGGCCCCCATGTTCCCCCAAAAGAGGGTGTGAGCATAATGTAATTCAGGAATATTCTTGAACTCAACTCAACTCCAAGTTAAGTTATAATTTCAGTAATTTACTGGTTGTAACTGAAAATTTATCTCACATGCACGAAATTAGTAATTATCCCATGTGGAAAYCCTATTTACTAATGGAAGATTGACATCAAAGTTGACCAGTTTAAACGGAATAATTGCAGGTTGGAATAGTACTATCAGAACCTGCACTTATACAARATAATGTGATTGGTAAATTAGTGTCCTTCCCTTATCAATGGAATTGGTCCATGGGTTTCAAGAATGTAAATAAATTAGTGTCCTTCAGTTTCATTTGTTTCAGGGAAAAGAAATTAAATTTAAAATGAGTTTCCTTCACATTGAAACGGTAAATCGATGCATGTAAAAAATATTTAAAAAAAGGATAAATGAAGGTGTGTAGAAAATAAAACAAAAGATAAATCAATGTAGCTGAATAACTTAATAGAATTAAATGAGTCTGTGCATTTACGTTTTGTCATGAGTTTTTGGTCGTCTATTGTCAATTCCATGGGGCTATTTGTAAAGGGCAATGCTCAAGGAGGAGGGGATTGCAGTAAATAAAGGGGCCAACAAAGGAGGGCAAAGCACGATGAGGAGGTCGATTATTTATCAAAATTTGTGACCACTAGTAACAATTGTCTGTAGTAAACCATGGGTGGGAATGAAAATTTGAACAATTTGGATGAAGTTGTAGGCAGGAATGATCAATTGGATGAAAAATACATAATGCCTTATTTGCAGTTTTGTCCACATAGTTGGCCATTACGACTTCATTGCAACATAGACCCTACCCCACAAATGAACATGATTATTCCTAACAGTGGTTTATGGAGAGCCAAAGGATGGGCCAACAATTCAAAATTCTTTATTGTGTATTTTCTCATTTAGTGAATGATTATGAAAGAAATTCTTTAAGGATTTAAAGATGAAATCACGTTTCTTGTGTGAGTCATAAAATCTTTTGAATTTTTGGGAAAATTTGAATTTTACAATTTATTTCAGAAAAAAAAATGAAAAAAATGAATCAAATTCAAAAAGTAAGTAAAAAGTTATAAAATATATTTTATAGGGTAATCATATCGTATCGAAAATCAAATCATTCAACCAAGATTTTAACCCAAAGTTCAAATTGCAATAAACAATTTGATTATAGGAGTTTACAAAATATGGAGGATTCATTTCAAATAAGAATATTGTTACAGATAAAATTTAGATCATGATCAAAAACCAAGATGTTGTTGAAACCACTATAAAATGATGTAGGCTATCTTTTGAGTGGATAGTCATTTAAGTTGGTTTTCTAAATTATTTCATGAATTAATTAATTGTTTTTTAGATTTGAATTAGCGATCCCCTCCCACTATTCATATTTTTGGTAAGCTCTTGTGGTGGCAATCAATTTTGGATATTGACACCACAAGCATTTGGGTCCATATTCATTACTTGTGTACTATACCATTTTTGTGTTTGTATTTTATATCATATACAATATAATACTTCAATATAATATTCCATATTTTAATTATGTATTGTATTTTGTATTGTAATCCATATGAACACCATCAACGGCCATTGATTTTTCCACGGATCGATGACATTGGGGGGAGGGAGGAATATATTTTAAAACCAAATCAACTCCAGTTTTTCTTTTTTCCACAAAAAGTGTGTGTATAGGGGGGTGGGTAATTGAAAAAAAAAATGTTTGCATCATTACAAGAGATAGTAGTCAACAATTAAAGATGTGACATGCAGTTCTAGTTTATACTATTAATGAGGATGAAAAATTAATATCACTTCAATATATTATTACTTGAAAATGAGTAGAACACATGATATTTTCAATTTTTTTTAAAATAGTGTGACTTCAATAAACTATTGCCTCAACAAAACAAATAATGTAGTATTTTCTTTGTTCTAAGACCAACAAATAAGGTCAATCTTATCACTTCCTCTGAATTTTGTCTCCTATCCATACCAATTTTATATTTGAGTCCAAAAATCTTAGATAGTCTTGGCATGGAATCTCCATCCACTTCATGGCACAAATGAAGGTTCTATTTTCTATTTCAATTTTAATTTCATAATATGTGACTCTTAGTGTGTTGTCTAAACTTGGATTCCAAGTACAAGACAACAACAAATTTGGGTTGATGTGCATTTCAAAAGGAAACTAAGCATTGCCATACAACATCAAATGGATTCACAAAAGAAATCTAAAATGTTCACCTGTGAAATTTTTGGTGAATTCCATAACCAATGTCCAATGATGAGAGAATATGATATACTAAGATATGTGCATTGAAACCTGAATCGGGACACAATAGGACATTTATCCAATTTCCATAGACACAAAAGGACATTTATTGGCTTTGTCCTTTAGACCAAGATTATAGAAGGGTTGCTATTGTGTAAGCATAGAAGTGTGAGCCCATGAGCCTATAAAGCTACACACCTATATAGTAGGTGTATATACTATAAAAACTGTCTATGATTATTGGATATATATGATACAAATACCCATATTATAGGTGTTTATGATACATACACTTTCTATATTGTATGGTATCTATATTATAGGTATCTATATTGTAGGCTCAATGCTCACAAGCTCACATTCTTGGGCTCACATACTAGCACTGTTGAAGATTATGGCATCAAGTCTCACATCTCCACTATGATTTTTGAATGTGAGTTTTCAAATCCGCTATCTACAATCAACCACATCCACACTGTACAAGGCAATTATGATTTTGGGATGTGGGTTCCCACTAGTTATTGTTTCCTAATGACAGAACCTCATTATTGTTGTCTMATCTACATTTTTTTATGCTTAGCGGTTTGTTACATGTACAATGCCTTCTAGTATATATCAAGTTTCTAATTTGAAGGTGATGTATGATTTACAACTTGGAGTAACTTGAATATGATGATATTGGTTATGAAAAAAGCCCACAACAATGATCTCAATGTTCTTGCAACACTGATGAATCAACTTACAAATTTTAGTGAGAATTAATTAAAGAATCTTATAATGTTATAGATGAGACAACAATAATGAGCTTCATGTATTTCCTTCCAAGTGAAATGCTCTCACTTTGTCTCTTTGAGAATACTAAATCCTTAGATTTTTGAAACTAGACCCTTTGAATAGATGAAATATAGTAGACAATATTTAAATAAATGTTGGAACAAATTCATAGTCCTTATAATTGATGTTCACGGACTTTTGGATAAAATTAAAAATTAGATTAAATCTAATCCAAAGTAAAAATTGCATTAAAACCACATCAAAATAAAAGTCATATATAACAAGAAAAATAAAGACATACATTAAAGCAAAAACAARATAAAAGCTAGATCAAAGTAAACGCTATCTAGACAAAGGTAGATCAAAGAACCATTCAAGTGAAAAAATCAAGAAGAAGACAAGGTTAGAACTAGATCAAATAGCTATATAAAAAGTAGATTACAATTAAATCCATGTGAAAAGCTAGGTGAAAAATGAAAGGTAGGTTAAATGTGGATAAAAACAAAAGCTATGTGAAAAAAATAGATTGAAGTAGAAGCTAGATGAAAACTAGATTAATGTAAAAGATAGGTGTAAGCTAAGTCAAAGTAAAAATGTTTAGTTCTTTAAATATGGAGGTCTCTCATCTAATATTCTCATACCTTTAAACTTTCTTCTATGGCCTTCTCTATTGTTGCTCTTCAAAATGAAAACAATTGAAATGATGGACTCCTATACTAAAGACAAGTAATTGGAGGAAGGTATTTTAGGTGTTGCATGTTTGAGTATTGAAATTTCAATGGGCAAACAGTATGTATGCAAATGTATTCCAAAGAGCACCTTCATCTCATGAAAACACTTTAAAATGGTAAAATGTGAAATTGGTATTTTATAGTTTGTCAAATTAAAAAAACACCCAAATATAGTATCCATCAAAGATGTGTTTTATGATGATATTCATGTGTACATATTTATGGAGCTATGTGAGGGAGGAATGCTTATTGATCACATGATTGAAAATCATATAACTCATTTTGGAGAGCCAAGAGCCACTCAATTGATCAAAGAAATTGTTTGTGCTATAAAAGCATGCCACAACCTTGGCATTGTTCATAGGAACGAGAAGCTTGAAAACTTCATGTTCCAAACCAAAGAGAAAGATTTACCACTCAAAGTTACTGATTTTTGATCGGACCGATCCTTTAAGCATGGTGAAGTATTTGATCGATGTGGTTGGAACTCTATCATATATAACCTGAAATTGTGGAATGCCACCATGGACCTAAAAGCGGATATTTGGAGTGCCGGGGTGATACTATATGCCTTCTTAGCAGGGGTCCTTCTTTTTAGTGGCAATATGGTTGAAAAAATGTACCAAGAGATCTTGAAGCTAGAACATGACTTATTTGTTAAGAATCCATGGCCAAGTACACAAAGGATGCAAAAGATCTTGTTCAAAAAATGCTCACATATGATGTCAACAAGCGTTTGAGTGCATCAAAAGTCTTGAAGCATCCATGGATTCTAAAATATGCCAAGTAGGTTAGAAGAAAGAAGTTGGAATTGTACTAAAGTGGATAAAAACTTAGCTTACAAATTTACCTATAATTTGTAAAAATCCATTCATTTTTTGCATTTGAATAAAAAAAAATTCATCCTGTGTGCCAAAAATCTATAAATGCATTCATTCATTGATTCATACCTTAACCCCTCAACGCCCCTGACCTGACGGGCGACTAAAGCACTTTTGCTGACCACTGTTCACAAAATTGAGGGCAACTGCCTATCTACGTTGATGTAACTGGATTCACCGTTGAAAAATGATGTCCATTTTGAGAGGAATCGGGTGATACATTTTTTTTAGAAATCCACCGTACGGATTGAAAACCTATAAGCTTTGATCGGGAGCAAGTACAGTCAAAGTTTTGCTTCCAGGAGAGGATCTCGTGCCTTGTGGGCTAGAAATACGGTAGTTGTAGGGATCAAGTAGATCCAAAATTTTACAAGGATGATCTCAGTGAGGTTGAGAGTGTGTATGCAAATTTTCACTATATCTCAACAACTCATGCACACGGGAAGGTCCTCCAAATGATGGTCACTTTCTTGAAAACACTGAATTCCCTTGCAGATGTAACTTGCACGAAGGTAGTACTCCAGGTTACCTCACTAGCCGTACAGTGCCCACCTATTGCAGCAACTGCTTCCTGTGAAGCTCAATCACCAAAAATCGCCTCATCCTACCCAACCGCCGCGGCTCCAGTGCTCCGAAAGTGTGCAAGCCACTCAAAAAGACAGATACAAAATACCTCCAGGAGGCAACCCAGACGATTAGAATTTGAAATTTCCAAAAATAATCTCAAAATTGAGGGAAGGGTCCAATACACGTAACTAAGGCGGCTGCCAAAGAAACGTTCTCTGCTATGGAACTACAAATACAACGACACTAAAAACCACCACTAATGCTATAGAGCTACGACCAAACAAAAAACTCCCGTAACCTCAAACGATTGCCACCGGCTCCACCCGGTCAACTTTGGGACATCCTGTACCAACGGCCAAGTCCCCGTTTTGGCCCAGCTCCAAATTCTGATGACTATAGCTGATTTTTGAGGTACAATCTGCTACAAAATAGTTCAGAAGAACCCTAAACCCTCACTTTGTACAATGCACAGTTAATCTCGGGCAAGTCCTCAAGATCCAGACGGCAGACGGCTAGGGATCTTTTTTTGATCCACAAGGGCTCACTTTGAGCCTCCTGGGTGTTGAGGGGTTAAGTCAGTATTTTTTTATTTTTTTATTTTTTTATTATTATGATAAGATTTCTTAGACCATGCACCCTTTTATTGCGTTCTTGGTACCAATGAAAAGCTCTATGTGAGGTGCACGAGCTTTGTGTCGTGGTGATCCCACAAATAGTGTGAGAGTTATTGAATTTTGAAGTTTTCGTGAATTAAAAAATGATTTTATTTCTATTTTGGCAATAACAACGACACAAGGCACATTAGTCACACATTAATTTAAGTTGTTTGTTTTGTTTGTTAAAATTGTTTTTCTAATAGATATCCGAAACTGTGTGTTTCCTTACCAAGAACGTTCTTGGTATTGGTAGAAAGCTCTAAGCAAAGATTGGAGTGTACATGCTTTATTTCATGGCGTTTTTTACAAACAACATGAAAATATTTGGAGTTTTTATGAATTAGAAAATTAGAAGTTTACTTTTACTTTTCTTTTGTCCGTGGCAATGGCACAAGGCACACTAGTATATTGTAAAAGACAAAGTTTTCTTTAACCCAGGAGCGCTCCGACATCCATTTTATGGACAATGAACAAATTGAAACTGTAGTTTCATCCTCATAATTGCTTAGATGAAAGTTCTTATTTGTGGAGATACTGTATCAAGTTGTTGTTCTATCTAAGAGTTGGATTTGGTGTTACTAGAGTACATATTTTTCTAAAATTACCAAAGTGCAAATATGTCAAGTGGTTGACCAAGCTAAAATTGCATTGACTTTAGTTCAAAACTAGATTTGTCAAAATGAGGTCATAGATATCAGAAACACAAAAATCTCAAAAAATCACCATGTCACGAGAATCTCATTTCAAATCCCTTCCAACAAATTTGACTTCAAAAATGATAATATTTTGCTTGTTGTCGTATTTTGAAGGAATTTTTAAATTTTTCTTTCAAATATATAAAGAATTTATTGTTGATAGGATTGGTGAATCGAACCATACAGATGGAATCTACAAATGTTGGTCAACAACTTTTATTTGTATATCAATTCCAAATTATGCTTCCAATTAATTTATAATGATTTTTCTCAAATTGTCAATTTTGTAGATGAATCAAGACGCTCCAGGGTTAATTGATACACTTGGTGAATTCGTAATAACTTTTATTCTATTTAAGAAACCAGTTTTGGCAAAAGCCAGAAGGCATCGCACATTACTGCAAACTTTACAACTATGGAAATTATAAAGAGGTGTCTGTCACAGTATTTCCAGTCCGACAGTAATTACAGGATTTCAAATTTTTTTGTACTGATGTGTGGAAGGTGAAAAAGTTGGCATCTTCCAATTTCTAATTAAGGGTGTTATTTTGTAACTTAATTTCGTTATTTGTTGAAAATTGTTCTGTTGAAAAAGTGGGACATTAGTTTGTCCATATCAATGGGAACCTTTACAGAGAGGATCCACGTCATCCATCGAGTTTTAGACCATACTTTTCCAAATTTGGTCTTACGCCTAATGCTTCTGTACACAAAACAGTCAAATTAGGTTGCCCCATACTAAAATCTTGACATTGGACACTATATAAATATTTAGTGTTACTGTATGAGAATGCACTACTTTTGAAGTAAGTGTTGTTGTATTTGGAACTCTTGAACCTCCACATTTACAAATGGAAATATCTCTAATTAGAAGTATTTGTTGATTTTGATGGCTTCTAAAGTAACTCTCTTGGAGGTAAGACAATCTAATTGTTTAGGCAACCTAATTTCACTATTTTGTGCATGGTAAATTGTCAGATTCCTGGTTGGTTGGTTCATGGAATTACTKATTCCCATTGTATATATTTCATTCACAAAGTCAAGTCAAGTCAATTAGTGTGAGATTTTGAAAAACATAAGAGAACAATTGAATATAATTTGGAGGAATGCATAACATTGGTCACCAATGAGACAAAGGTCCTTCTTGCATCCTTGAAATGGGATTCCTATAGTGAACAAAATTGTCGCATGGATGGCTCCTTAGTCAATCCCAATTCTTGAATTAATTGATAAGTCTATCTCAAGCATGTAGCAAAGCATAATACCTTTCTAATAGGAAGAGAATTACTATCTTTAGTAACTACCTAGTTATGTGATGTTATATGCACTTTAGTGAGTTTGAACATTGGGATGAAATTACAATGAGTTTTGGATGAATGAAGATGAAAGTGAATGAGAAGTTGGATGAGAATCATACTATTTGATGTGGTCTTGAAAATCCATATTTTACCTAGTTCTGGTGTACCAATCGGTTGAATTTATATTTAAAACTTTAATCTTGTTGAAGCTTTTGATTGCTCAAATGTAGCCATTAACCCTTAAAGGACAGACTATGATCGTAACCATGGAAATCGTCTATTTTGATTCTATGATGAGCATTGGTTTAACCCCTAAAGGACCGTTGTCCCCTCAGGGGACAAATGAGATTTCGTCTCCCTAGCTTTGAGCTTATTTGGGCATAACTTTTGTTCCCGGGCACCGATTGAAAAAAAAATTATATTCCCACAAAGCTCATTAGTTTTTCAATCTCCAAAAAAAGATTCAAAAAATCACATAAAAAATTCAGCCCGTAGGTACCTGCCCGAAATCTCATTTGTCCCCCGAGGGGACAACGGTCCTTTAGGGGTTAAAATAATCCATAAGTACAAAGAGAGGCCCCCCAAATGGCACTTGACCTTAAACCGCCATGTTCATACTGTGTACATCTTCAAAATCAATGATGTACCTATGTGAAAAAAACGTTTTTAGAAACAAACTTTAACCCTCCATAACTTTGGTACACTATATCCAAATGGCGTGTTCTTTAGTGCATTGGAACCTCCTTTCACTTGCCAACAAGACCACATGAAATTTTCAATAGCCTAATCATAGTAACTAGACAAAGTGCCAATTTATGGTGATTTTGGGTGTACCCATCTTAATTGAAAGTCAAACTACTATAAAAGATCTCTCTTTTTCACACAAAATTTCCACAATGAGTAGTTGCACTTCACAGATTGATTTTCTATCATCCATTGAATGCAAAATGTCTACTTTGGCATTCAAAGATTCAAGGATTAAATTAATAGTGTCCATGCGTGTGCACAAATGTAGGATGATTGTAACTTGGCCTTATGTCTTATTAGTTGGTATAACTTGATTCTAGATTAGTTATTAGTTGTGCAAATTGTGTGAAGTATGAATTATCCCCTCCCCCCTCATTTTTTTTAATTTAGTGTAGCTAGTGATTATATAACTAATATTTGGAGAGGGGGGCATATATTAATTAGTGAGCGTGTATTTGAATCTTGTACACATCAATACCATATTGTAGTCGCTAACCACTAAATTACTAAGGCCTTTTTTGAGCTTCTAGGAAATTGTTCTAAATTGAACAAAAAACCAACATTTTGATATAATGTATCTATTTTTTTAATAGCAATAGTACAAATTCAAACTAGATGTGTTAGAGATCACATAGGAAAAGAAAACACAACAATATCACTTATGGATTGAAAGATTACAATGTTTCATCGTGAGGGTTTTAAAACTGCAAAAGTGATTAGAAGTCTTTCATTCTTCTTTTCACATGTCAAATCTAAAAAGTTGGTCACCAAAAAAATATGAGGTTAACCCCTCATTGCCCAAGGTCCAACCACAATTAAAAGCATCCTCCCTTTGCAAGTGTTAAAAGTCTAAATTTTAGTTAGTTATGAAGATCTCAACCATACAATATTGTAGTGTGGATGTTATAGATGGTGTGGAAAAAGTTTGGGGTCATTTGACTGTATAGATTGAAAGATTATAATGTTTTAGTGTTGAAAAAAGATGCTGAAATTTTCTTAAAAACACATTTGGAGGTGAAAGTTGATTTCTAAACCGACTCAAATGAAAAAAAATTGAACTACAAAGTGATTCAAAACCAAAATATAAACACTTTGGTGAAAAAATATCATAAAAATGACTCATTGTGTCTGCAAAATGAATTTGAAATGTAAAAAAATAGTGAAAAAAGTAGCAAAAAATCAAATATGTGGTTGAGCCTCCTTTTACTAAAATGCTTCTCAGTCACTCATAACTTCTTTGATGGATATGAAATTTTAACCACACAAACTATATTAGTAAGCGAAACCTTGTCAACAAAAATTATTGAAAAATGATCATATATGAAGAAGTTATAAGCCGCCAAAGTTCATTGAAATGCAAAAATTTCTGGATTTTGAACTTTGGATTGCTTCCAAACATTCAAAACAACTTAGATTGGCATGAAACTTTAATCACAATAAGTAGACCTTTATGGTAACAAAACCCAACAAACTTTATTGAAAACAAACATTTGATGAAACAGATAAAATCCCCTGAAGTTGCATCCATCACAATGCACTGTGCTAAACCTAAATTGAACCTGAGAAATTCAAATGAATTTCACAAATTCAATAAGTCTTTGATTGATCTGAAAATTTTAACGTAGAAACTATGGTAGAGGGACCCGTAACCGATCAAATAAGCAATTATGGACATGATCTAGAGTCATGTTAGGCAAAGCAAATATTTTTAGAGGTGCATTGTCTAAAATGATGGAAATTGCAAAATAAATTGGTAATTTTATCTCTTACAATGAAATTACTATGAATTTTGAAAGGCCAAAGTTGGGCTTGACCCATGATCAACATCTAGAGTCATCATATTCCAATCATCCAAGAACTACTTTCCCGCTCAATGCTTCCTACTTTCTTGCTTACTTATGTGTCATGAAGTTATTGGTCCAAACCTTGAAAAAATCAAAAACACGCATTCCAAGGAGAAAATGGAAATTTGTTCTAGCCTTGGTCGGAAATACAACACCCTATTGATTGGTGATGGGGTGCCGGTTAGTAATGGGTCCCTCTACCATAGATTAGTATGCGCAACTTTTCCGACAAGTTTTATCAAATTCACACATTGAATGCAAAAGTTAGAGCGCTTCAAAAAGGGCTCTGAGGTGCTCTTTCAGTTCTACTGCACTGGAGATTCCTACTGTCAATGGTAAATGGCCGGATTTAACATGGCAACAATGTATTTTGGGTTCTAAGCTGCCTCGCCGGCTGAAGAAGGGAACGACCATGTGGTCCCTCTTGAGTGGTTCGGTGATTTGGATATACATATATACATATATATTGGGGTTGCTGGTTGTGTAGGGGTTGGGCCCGTGTTTTGAGGGCCTAGTTGGTTTTGTGTTGCTGGGGCCTTTTAGTGGGTTTTGATAAGTTATTTGGAAAAAAGAAAAAAATCTCGCCGGGTTTTTTCCCTTGGTTCTGTGTACCTTTCCGATTTCAATGGAATTGTCCATGTGTTTCAAAAAAAAAGGGGGGGCTATGAGGATACTTTTTGTCCCCTTCGGTGATGAGGGGTTAAAGGTCCAAACATGCATAACCCCAATAAATGTTGGCTTCTCAAAATCTACTCTACAATTTTTTCAAATGATTTCTAAAGTGATATTTTTCTTGAAATCTAGTCTACTTTGAGACTCATTTCCAAGAGCACTCAACTCTACAAAAAGTTAGGATTGCAATGGACACCCTTGCACAAAATCAGAAATAGGAAATCATAATCAATCATTTTCAAAATTGGATTTTTGATGCTAGAACTAGACTTCAATAAGAACTTTCAGATAAGATAAACTTCTAAAAATAACAACTTGGTTAGGCTTTATTTAACTTCAAAGTACTGTGGACACCAAAATTTGGTGCCTCAGACATTTAAGGATTGAGCGTAGCAACATTGTATACCTGCAATGGTCTTCCTGGACTTGCAGGTGTTCCCATGCACTGACTCATTGCTAGTTGGGTGGCATTGGTAGTTCGTAGCGTAGTCTGACATGTGTGAGTACACAGACCCGAATTCTTGTAAGATAGCACAGCCAGGTTGCTGTGCAACAGCTCAATTCAGAAAGCATGTTACTTTTGCAGTACAAGTGCTGGGAAAGATATTTTCAATTTTGTGGAAAGATACTTAATTATCAATGTACACTACATTTGAGTAACAGAGAATCAATTAAAGTAGAACCACATATAACCAACCAAATAAGGAATTTGGACGAATTTGGACGAATTTGAAGCAATGGAATGCAAGTTAAATATTGTTAGAGGTGTGCTAATAAAAATGATGAGGATTGCAAAAACTCTAGTAATTTTATGGCATGAATTGAAATTACTATGAATTTTGAAAGGGAAAAAGTGCTCCGAACCCATAGCCGATCTCTAGACTCTTCCAATTCCAATCATTCAAAAAACTACTTTTCCACTCATTGCTTCCTACTTTTTTTGCACTATTGTAGAACATGTATTGTGAACTTTTAGTCCCGACTTTGAAAAGATGAAAAAAACACATTCTAGCCTTGGTTGGAAATAAGTCAATCTATGGTTGACTATGGGACAGTGGTTGGTAATGGGTGGTTCTACCTGAAATAAAGGACATATAAATCAGTGTTTTTGGCTTTTCCGTCCATTGGAACCTGACAATTTTTTAAGTTAGTTGGATAAACAAAGAGCCCATAACATTCTTAACTGTCATGGGGGGGGGGGGGGGGTCCCTTTTGCTCCTCAAAATCTGCCCCCCAGCAACCAATCAGCATGTCCAAGTCTTACAGCCCACTCTCTTCCAACCACGCCAGCCAATGAAATTGCTTCTATTATAACCTTAACCTTAATCCTCCCCCTCACCAGGCATGATTGATTCTTATCAAAGTTAGAATGTAGCATGCTGTAAGATAAGAACAACTTCCACTTGTTGCAGTTGTTCACAGTTTTTTGAGAAGTTGGTTACAAAATAATACTGTGCTGCACTGTGAGGCGAAAGCATGTTCATCATATATTGGCATTGGTTTGATGAGATCAGCATGAGTAAGTTACTGCAGTACTGTATTGCATTCATTATCTTATGTACACTTGAGATGTTCAACGTGTAAGATACTTAGTAACTTATGGCAAATTGGTAACTTAAGCAGGAAGTTGAATCCTCCATTTGAAGTGGGCCCAGAAGGATTCACCGGAGGTAAAAGTAAAAATAAAGCCCCCTATTTTGAGCCGTGTCTAGGGTATGGCTTCGATCTGTCGTAGCTAATGTGGGGTCTCTAGTTGCAAATATGAATTCAGAATTTGCAAAAAAAAAATTATGTGAAAATTAAAAAATTCCAACGTTTTTACCCAGGGTAATTCCAGCCTGCTGGGTCCACTTCGAATGGAGGATTTAACGTCCTGCGTACAGTAACTTAATATCAAACTGCTTACTCAGCTGTAGCGGTTTATTTAATGCTAAGCAGACAGGACCATATTGTCAGTTTCTTTAGGCAGTGATGATCAGAAGCTAAGCTTGAATTGCGGAATCACCTGTTGTTTAAATTTTTTTTCTTTTCTGCAGACCTTCTCTTCCGCAGTTCCGCAAATGAAGCAAAAAAATATCCCACTGCAGAGAAAGACTTCATAAGTAGAAACACTTTGTGAAGAATATTGGCCTTTGAAAACTGTAAATCAAGGAACTAGGGTAGCATTGCTTAAGTATTGTAATTCAAAAAAGTTCCTTTCGTTATTTTGAAATGGATGAAGGTAACTGCACCTATGGTAGAGGGACCCATAACCCATCAAATAAGCAATGATGGACATGATCTAGGGTAGTGTTAGGCAAAGTAAATATTCTTCAGAGGTGCATTGATTGAAATGATGGAAATTGCAAAAACTTTGGTAATTTTATCTCTTACAATGAAATACTATGAATTTTGAAAGGCCAAAGTTGGGCTTGACCCATGATCAACATGTAGAGTCATCCAATTCTGATCATTCAAGAACTACTTTCCCGCTCATTGCTTCCTACTTTTTTGCTCACTTATGTGTCATGAATTTATTGGTCCAAACCTTGAAAAAATCAAAACACGCATTCCAAGGAGAAAATGGAAATTTGTTCCTCCTTGGTCGGAAATACAACACCCTATTGATTGGTGATGGGGTGCCTGTTAGGAATGGGTCCCTCTACTATATATGTAACCTCTTTGCATAACTACCCCATCTAGATTCATGTCTAAAAGTGGTAGTCCTCTAAAGATGGAAGCTTAGTTTTTTTTTTTTTTTTTTTTTTTTTTTTCAGTTCCAAATTCATAGTTTATTCATTGATTGTCAAAAAATGCATGCAAAGAGAACATGGAATCCCCTTTTGAATTCCAACTTATGCTTATATGGACCAAGCTCAAATGCTTATATGGATAATTTTAGGTCCGCTTATGTTACATGAAAGCTATTGTATAAGATGCCATAAAGATGTATGGGTCATGTATAAAATACATTTAGGAAGAAACTCGAGAAACATCCTCATGTTGATTGAATCGATTTGTCCTTCTCTCAAGCGAATTGATAGACTGATACTATAGAACCTCTCTAAGTCGCTCCTCTGTAAGCCAATAAACCTCTATAAATCAATGTTGTTAGATCGGTCTTGGACTAGACCACATTACAAAGGTTGTGACCAAATTTGGCCCTCTCTTAGCCAATAAACCTCTGTAACCAATATATCAAACTGGTCTAGGACCTATTGAGTAAGGGAGGTTCTGAGTAGAAGGAAAAGTCTTGCAAAACAGAAACAGTGTATRGGATTTCTGATTTTCAAAAAACCAATTGGCATATTGGAGGTCTAATTATAGGTTTATTGCGGCAATAAGTCATTCAATGTATAACATTTCTAGATTTTAAATTTGTATTGAGGAGAACTTCTGATTAGAGCTTTCACAGTCTTAATTCCCCATGTAATTCCGTGTAATAACCTGAAAATGCTACAACAAAACCTATATGCACAAAACCAACATCGCTTTTTCTTGACCAGGAATAAAACTTTACACAGAATGTAGATTCATCTCCTCTGCAACTCATTTGTCTCTGCCCTCTACAAAGGGATAGAAGGGACAAAGGGATAAAGGGATGAAGAGGCAGAGTGACTGGCCTCGTTGCTTGACCTGTATGTACACACAAGGGAGGGAGATCATTCCAATCTACTCCCACACAATGACGCACCCGCTCTTGTCTGCAGTCACCAGAGGCCGCCCTTGATCACTCCATGTACAAGCTAACACAGCACTGGCATGCCCTTTGAGTGTCACAGTACTATCTTTGGCATACCGATTCCACACAACCACAGATCCATCCGCTCCTCCAGCAGCCACATACCTCTCATCAGGACTCAGACACGACCTGCTCCAATTCGTAGCCACCACAAGGCCGGGAGCTCGAAAGGAAGCTTGCACTTCCAACGTTCGCACATCGATCAGGTTATGCACATTGTCCCTTCCACTGGTGAGCATGGTCTGTCCATTTTTCGACACTGAAACAGAGGTGATGCCCTGATTATGAGCCACCACTTCGCTGGATTGCTTCCCACTGCGAATGTCCCATAACCGGAGGTTCCCATCCATGTGTCCCGAGCAGAGGACCTCCCCGTTCATGGTAAGCGCCACGGCGTTGCAATTCGAGTAGCAAATCAATGTGTTGGTGACATACCCCGTTTGCATGTCCCATGTCTTCATGGATCTGTCGTAAGCAGCGCTCACAGCCCGTCGGTGGCTAGTCTTGCTCACATCCACAGAAACCACTTTCTCAGTATGCCCTGTCAAGGTGTGTCGCATTCGGCCTGTCTGAGTTTCCCAGAGGTGCAGTTTATGGTCACTGCAGGCTGCAATCAAGACATTGGAATCAAAAGACAAGGAGAGGTCTAAGACGGAGCCCAAACAGCCACGCAGAGTCGAAACGCAGGCGCCACTGGAGACGTTCCAGCTCTTCACAACGCGGTCATGGCCTCCACTGAAGACAGATTTGCCACCATTCTCAAATTTGACAGTAGAGCACATGACATCGTGTGCGCGAATCACATGTTTCACAGACGAGGGTAAGCCCGATTCAACATAATCCTCCGCGCCAGCTTCACTATGCCTCACAATGCCATCCACTTGCGCACGCGCAAGCTCCTGGAGTTGCCCAGCTTTCACTTTCTCCATCATATCCTCGTACATGGCATTCGCCTCGTTCAGCCGCTCCGCATCCTGCATCTTCTGCTTCATCCATCGTTCAATCAGCATCTTGTTCTCGACCTTCAAGTCGTTGATCTGCGCTTCAAGTTCGGCGACGTGCACGCGAAGCTCCTGGACCTCGGCCGCAGTCGTTTCCAGGGCTCTTTTCGTCTCCTTAGAATCCGTTTCGATCTGCAAGAGAGTCGTCTTCTCTGCTGTAAGATTCTCTTGCAATTGAGAGATGGCGACTTCCTTCTCCGCGAGCTGAGTTCGTAACGACTGGCTCTCGGTGACTTCTTGCACCAACTTCTCCGAGACTTGGGAATGCTTCTGGTAGCTTTGGTTCAACTGCAGCTGCAAAGATTTTACGTTCTCCTCCAGTTCCAAGGCTACTTGAGAGTTTAAGACCTGTGAGATCACGGCGATCGCGGGCGCGTACGCTCCCTCCTCCAGCTTGTGACGCCGCTTCATGGCGCGACAAGCCTGCACGATCGCGTAACCCATTCGATCCTCCATCGTTAACGCCCCGACARCGAAACAGAGCAAACCCTAAACCGACACAAATTCACTTCTTATCTCAAATATCAAATTGCCTATGTCCCCTGGATCGMAACGAAATTCTCATCAAATAACATGACGACGAAAAAWGAATTCTCCACAATCCACCATAATTCTCTCCATCTCTTACTCCCCAACGAAAACCCTAATTCTGCAGTTGGATGTTACAAATCTTCAAATTCAACACTTTCGAATCCAGAATCAGAAACTGCTTGAATTCGCGTTACGAAAGCGGGAGGGTGCGCCCAAGACTTTACGATCGTGATCATACTAACCTACGTGATTGCTGCATCCTCGATCAAAACAGCATTCCTTACGATTCTCAGAGAACGGAGTGTTTTCTTCGATTGGTACGAAATTCTGGGAACCCATGTGAGCAGCTTCAGGGATGTTGGAAGCACGTGCAAAATCTGAAGGAAAAACTGCAATATCACTCATGATTGGGAGACGAGGAGAAACGCTCAAGGAGTGTCGACTAAGTGAAGTGTTGAATGCGGACATCTCGGTGTCTCCGTTTCATCCATTTCGGGAAGGATGAAAAAACTCGTGCGTGTCAACGAAGGATTCATCTAAAAGGGATGCTTCGCAATTTTGCAGGTTCACACTCAACTAAGCTTACCTATAAGATATTATAAATGACGCTGCGGACCTTTGGCATCCGATGGATGACAAGGAATTCTCGTGTGTAGGATGGAAGTGCAACTATTCATCCTCAAAATTAGGGGTGGAAAGGGAAGATTTGCTATAGTAGTTTGACTTCTAATGAGTGCTTTTGGATTTTTGTAATCCCTAAAGAAAAATTTGTCCCTTCAAAGGACAACTTGCATTTTGAGGAGGTACCTAGAGTGTCATTTTTTGTCATGATTCTTTGAAACTTTTTTTGAAGATAGAGAAAATGACTATCTTTGGGGGAATATATATATTTTCAATTGATGCCTGAGAACAAAAGTTATGTTCAAAATTGGAGGGATTGGACAAATGGGCAACAAAAAAAAATAAAAAATTTCAATTGAATATTTTTTTCTTTTAGATTAAATTTGTGGCTATATTTAAAGCTTTGATTCATAAGCTTGGATAAGTGATGTGAAAGTTTTGGACAAACTTGTTTTTTTGAGCAATCTAAGCATTTTTTTGAAAAAATAATTTGTTGGATTCATTTTTGAATGTAATCTCTACAATTTAAAAAGAAGTTCTACATGGTTTAGTTTGCTTCCTAGAACATTCTCACCTTTGGGATTAATGCGTTTAAATTCCATTTTAGAAATATTAATGATTAAGATCTTCCTTCTATCTTGTACCTACTTGTACTTAATAGTTCTTTAAAGAATGAAATTAGTTATTTTTTCTAAATTTTTATTCCCTAGACTCTCAACCCAATCCCCCACCATATAAGATTTAAACCTCAAAACTTTGTAGTGCAAAAATTTAAGTTAAGAAGGTTCAAAGTCAAATAATTTAGTCCAACAATTTGCAAAAAAACTTGTCTTTTTCACTTTAAATGCAAATATCTTGCAATTTTTGTGGGCAAATTTTTTGAAATTTATTCTGCACATTTCCATACTAATTAGATGTAAGATCCTATGATTAGATGTGAAATTTTTTCAACAAAAAATCAATTTTCAATTTTTTAATTTTTCGCAATAGAAAAGGTAGGTTTGAGTATTTTTTGGCAAAAAAGGCCTCGGTCTTGTAGAGGTTAATACCAATGATTTCCAAGGTATCAAAATAGATGATTTCTATGGGCATCAATTTGTCTTTTAAAGCTAAAACACTATTCAATCCACTCTTTTTGCAATATAATCTTCATTATAGGGAACAATGCCCCTATTATGTTGCCTGACACAATAAAGTTGAAATTCCAATGCAAGGCACAATTACATGAATATTTTTTAATGTGTACAAAGTATGAGGGTCCCTCCCAAATGTCTCTTGGGTTGTGAGGGTCTTATCCCTCTAGCCCACCCTTGCCTTCTTGGCAAAGCCTTCATATTGTAGAACCACCTATTACCAACTACTTAAGCATTATGTGCATGATTTGGAGCAGCAAGAAGCAATGTAAATTTTCTACCTTGGAGAAAAATAGATTTCATGGGGATTGCAAATTTTTGGGTAATTTTCCACCTTGAATTGAAATTATCATGAATTTTGGAAGTCAGAAGTTGATCGAGACCCATCTCCAACACATATAGTCTTCCATAATTGCTCATTCAAAGACTACTTTGGTTCACAAAAACAAGCACATGTCATGTCAGTGATGGTCAGAAGATGATTGAAAACCAAGAATTGATGGTTAGAATTCAGTCATAGTCTCTAATCAATTTTTCAATACCTATAGATTGGCCATGGGGGCTTGGCTGGTAATGGGTGGTTCTACCATACTTTGAAAGACCTTCTTGAGGGAGCCTCCCACTATATGTTGTCAAAGTTATACTATTTTGAAATTAATTTAGGTTGAAATAATATCACATTGTACCAAGTTTCACAACCTATTCTAATTTCAAAATAGTATAACTTTGATATAACACTAATTTTCAAAGTGTCGCTATGTCATTTAATATGACACTAATTTCAAAATAGTATGACTTTTGAGTGACACTAATTTTCAAAGTGACTCTACTTCTTCCCATCACTATTAGGACCAAACAATGATGTATGATCCAAAACCAAAAAAAACTACTTGACAACGGTAGATATTTGTTGGAGATTTTTAATGAGATAGGCCTAAGGTCAATTTATTTGCAATTGATGCTAGGAGTGATGTTGGCAAAGTAAATCTAGTTTGGAGGTGTAYTTGGATTTGTTCCTAAAATCCTTCCCAACAACAATTTTAACACCAAATGAAAAGATACTGTAAAGTCTTAGAAAAGTCACAAGATAAATGCACTTCAAAACTACACATGTCTTATGCATTTGAGTTTGATTCTTATTGATGAACTTTAATATTTTGGTAGGCCTTGTTGGAAGTCATCAAGGAATTCCAAATTTTCTTAACTTGATTTTCTTGGACATGGTATGAATAACTTATGAATGTATAAAGTTTTGCAAACAGATGTATCCAAAATTAGCCATATTATTTCATGAATATAGACTATACATGTACTAGGCTTCAATTTTTAGGGGTTCATTTTAACAATAGGTTGCAATCAATTAGTTGCAATTTCACTTAGATGCAATCACCTTTGAGGTAATTGTACCTATTAATGACCCATTTCTAAAAACTCAGACTTTTGTCGAATGTGTTTTCAGGAGTTGAGTGGCATGAGCTGCCGGGGTCTCGAGTGGAGACTCGCAACACACATGGCACTGGTTGCACTTTGGCGTCGTCAATAGCGGCCGAGCTTGCCAAAGGCCAACCCATGCTCTCTGCTGTATTGGTACAGTATATTCTGCCTCCTTTGTGGTGGAACCTCGTGTAGCGTTTCAGGCGTGAAATAGTGATAAACCCCAATTAGATGCACTTCTCAAAGCAGCTCGTTCTATTTAGTGTCATCCGTGATTAAATGTGCCATCAAAAGAGATTGCAGTAGAGTGGATCGATTTTTTTCTGTTGCGTAGTATATCTTGGAATTACCATCAAGAACGTAATCACTCAATTAACAAGTGACCAACACAAGATCCAAAACTTATTCATCAATATGTACACAAACTGGTGGTGCTCGAATTGGCATCAAAAACTACGAAGTAGTGTATCATACAGCAATTAGAACAAATGGTGTAGTTTTTTCACTTGGTGAGTGTCGTCCTTGTAGGCCGCGAAGCGCTACTTAACGGAAGTGCTGGAAGAAAGTGCAACATTGAAGATTGGGGAAGGCAAGCAAGGTCCTGTGAACCACCTACATAAGCTCTCAGACTGGGAGAAGGATTCGAAGCAGAGAAAGTTTCGGCCTGAGTCTCTTCTTCTCTATGCAGTCACTGACTCTTCAATGAACAAGACGTGGGGTCGTTCCACATCTGAAGCTGTTCGGGGGGCAATCGAAGGTGGTGCCACCATAGTTCAAATCAGGTCTGCAGCTATGCCAAATCGGGTTTTGCCAGTTCTCGTGTAAGAGCTTAAAAAATTGGTGCACGGATTTGCATTTTAAGAGGTACTACGTAATTTACTTGAAGCACCTGTTGCATGTGCAGAGAGAAAGAGGCCGAGACAGGCGAGTTTCTTGAGGTAAGGACCTGTCATCCTACTTGGTATCGTTGTCACTATATGGTAGTGGATACTATTTAGGTCAGTTTAAGCGTTTTAACCAGTAAAAAAGATTGTGGTTTTGGGGAGATCCCTTCCCTGATTTATATTCCTAGTGCATGTGACATTAATTTACCAAAGTCACTATTTTAAACTGGTGCAGGCTGCAGTAAACTATAATTGCAATAATTTTCACAAGACAAGAATTTTGCATCGACTCCAATTTTGCGCCGTCACTAATAGGATACATCAGTGTAGAGAGTTATGGAGTGATCACTCTCGGTACCAGAGCCAAACTCTCTCGAGATCAAAGTCTATCACTATACATTAATGCAATCATTCAAAGTGGGAGGGTGTGCCTATTATTGAAGCAACAGTCGACAACMCTATTTCCATTCGAGATGGGTAGCCATAGACATTTAGCTAACTCATGCTTCCACCCAAAGCCAACCAAGTTTGATTAAAAAAGATGAGTTCCTGTTGGTAACAGTGGTCAGTCACAAGGAGACAGAACTAGGTCCCTAACCGTTTGAGTGTCTTTATCCTTACAATACAGGAAGCAGAAAACTCCCTGAAAGTAGCCCAGGAGTACGGCGTCCCACTCCTCATCAACGACCGAATAGACATAGCGCTGGCATGCGATGCAGACGGTGTGCATTTGGGGCAGAGCGACCTTCCCGTTGCGCGTGCGCGAGCCATCTTGGGACCGAGGAAGATCATCGGAGTCTCCTGCAAAACGCCCGAGCAAGCGGAGCAGGCTTGGAAAGACGGAGCTGATTACATTGGATCAGGAGGAGTGTATCCCACGAACACGAAGAAGAACAACAAGACCATTGGGATCCAGGGGCTGAGGGAGGTTTGTTATGGGAGTCCCATTCCTGTGGTTGCTATCGGTGGAATCTCTGGAGCCAATGCTGCGGAAGTGATGGCCCAGCCTCGGCCTGAGACGCTCAAGGGGGTGGCAGTCGTCTCGGCGTTGTTCAATCAACCGGATGTGAAGAAGGCAACGGAGGTGGTGAGGTCTGTGTTGGAGGAAAGTTTGAAGGACGCTGCCGTTCCAGGTCCTTCGTGAAGAATTAGGCAGGGACACCCAAATTCATGTTTAGCATGGTTACTATTGTTATTGATGGTGAAAGAAAGAGGATTCCAGCGCACCTAAGAATGCATCATTTGGATTCTTAGGTGTGCAAAAGTTAGGACGTTTCGAAGTTATGTTCTAAACTTGCTTTTTTGATAATAGATATTGGGGTGACAGACGAATACTAATCCTAGTATCCGTCGTCTCGGCGTTGTTCAATGAACCGGATGTGAAGAAGGCAACGGAGGCTGTGAGGTCGGTGTTCGAGGAAAGTTTGAAGGACGCTGCCGTTCCAGTTCCTACGTTGTAGGTGAAAATTACTCACTTTGAGATAAGTTCGTGTATTATGAAAACAGTGTATCTTACATTATATCGATTTTATCTAATATACTGTAATCAGTGCCCTTCGCAAATACGCAGTCTCAAAATTAGCGCGGGCTACTGTTATTCCAGCCGGTTGCACTAACGGAATTCGCCCGWGAAGTGTAAATCCAAAGAGAGATATCCTCCTTAGATCTTGATGTGCACAGTCTTCTTGGCGTCACGAACTTTCTTCAAGGTCTGCACTTCGTTCGACAGGTAACACACACCCGTGTTCGCATTGTAAAAATACGCCAGGCACTTGCAGTCGGCATAGCATTTGCCCTCGCAGGTTCCTATGGGGACCTTCACTCCTGCTGCATACTGGTTGTACACATAGTCGTAGCCTGTGAATGAGAGGAACTGTTGTCTCCCAGAGCCACATTTTGTGAACGGCGCCAGTGTCTTGCATCCTTTGGTCTTGTCTTTGGAATTGACAGGCACCCAGTTTGGTAAACAACTGCAGGCAAAAAATAAACAAGTAAAAAGATTAACTTTCGAAAATTGACTTCTTTTTGTGCAATGCCACTGATAACAACCACCAAATTCCAGTTGAGTTAACACTGACCCGCAGACGTTGTTGTTGCAGACCCCRTACTCTCCACAAGCGTTGGGCAAATCGCAAATGCTGGGAATAGCCACRAAATCCTTTCCCCAGWACTGTCCTTTCACAAGCGCGTACGTTCGGAGATTGCCATCAGGGTCCACTCCGAAGTACGTGTCATGCGGATTCGAAGTAATGATTCCAATTTTCCCTGAAGTCCACACCAAAGCCCCGTTGCTCTTGAACAGCCCAATGCCACCCACGCTCGTCACAATGCCTGCCATTCACAAGAAATTGAAGTAAGAAAATTTGCATCCATAGCCAGTTAGCCACCGCTTTTCTAGTAGCACAAATTCATTTTCTCCCAACAAATTAACATGGCTATTGATTGCACGCGTTAGTTCGCCTTTGTGATTGTTTTGGCTATGCAGGATTGCGTGCTAAAAAAGAGCAATACACAGGTTGTTTCACATAATTACCCGTGTGATGAACTCAGCATTTCTCACATGATGTAGCAGAAATCTATACCAGTCCTAGTTTTCAAAGTTTTGTGCAGATGAATGTCACAATTTTGCCGTGAATCGCACTAAGTGATGATTCTTCAACAGTGGCCATGTGTAAGCAAAGAGACTTACTAGCATAAGCAACGAGGCTCAAATCCTTGGTGGGAATGGTAGTCCTCTTCAAGCTCCAGTACTGCTTCTGTCCGTTCCCRAAGTCGGAGTACAGGCGAAGRTCACCGCTCTCTAGCTTCAGGAAGTAACGACYTCCAGAAAACAGAACCTGCCGTATGTTGTCGTTGAACACAGCATCCGGCGCCACCAACGATTCTCCAAGTCTGAGTCAATTGCAACTCCCACAATCAGAAACGCAGCTCCAAATCAAAACAAGCAMCGTCAATTYCGTTACATTKKCGCYATTTCATGCATCATTTTGACAGTCACACGAACTTGTTATGCAGATAGACACGCAAATTAATACACAAATTGCTTTTCTGAGCTAGATGTGATCGTTCTTAATTTAACCTGAGTTTCTGTGTGGGCAAGATGGAAAACTCCTTAACACCAAACGAGCTGTACTTCACCACATTCCCCGCAGTCAGAAGCCGCAACTCTCCACTATCGAAGTTATTCTCCAACGCCATCTTCTTCACGCCCATCCCCGCCGTGTTGCTGTGCCAGATCATGGTCGTGCTCCCSCGGAAGAGCACATTGAGTTGCAAGTCCCCATTAGCGGTGAGCGTCATGGTGCACTGGGTRGCGCCCACGAGGGAACCCACGAAGTAATTCGCGGTCCAGAACAAGTGGCCGATGGGGTTGCTGAATAAGTGGCGGACGGTGATGGCGCAAGGGGAGCTTTCCAGGGAGACGATGTAGTTCTCGGTTGCGAGGATGATCTTCGTTTGACCTGCGGTGATGGTTGTGGAGTATGGCGCTGAGATGGATACTGGAGAGGTGGTTGTCTGTGCGGTTGTTGTATGTTGTGTTGCAAGGAGTGTTGTGGCTATCAGCATTAGCAGGAACGTAGATCTCGCCATCGCCATAGCCATGGCCATCTGTCGTTCTGTAGTTCAAGAGCTCTGCACGTGTCAGACATGGCTCAGGTTCGAAATCAGAAACATGAATCTGTTAGCTTTGAATGTAATTCTCACCACACCGGTGATTAGCTTCGCATTAACCCATCCTTGATTGAATACATGATACATCTAAACTACGTACTAATTAAGAGTCGTTAAGTTACACTCATGTTCAGGACTCTAACAGTACATGGTACACGTCTGCTACGTCTAGCTAGCTTGTCCTTGCGTAACTGCAAGAGCCACTACGCATTCCACTTCTGGAGAGGCTAGCTTTCCATCGTCTACGCGAAACACACAACTGAATTCTTCACATACACAAAATCCAAGTCCCTCAAGAGCTCTGTGCGCGCATCAGACATTGCATATCTTCGAAATCGAAAAGCATGAATCTTCAGAACTAAAACTACTTTGATACGAATTTTGTATGGAAAACGGGACACAGAAGTTACCCTAAATCCTCACCGGTGTAGTTGTTACTCTTCACAAACACAAGAACCAACTCATCAAATCCGTGGATTTCGAAACACACATTCTGCACAAAGCAGGAAATGGATGCTAGCTACAGACTCGCAAAAACATGAATCTTCACAACCATAGCTAAGTACTTTGATGTATACGAATTTCGTATGGAAGACTGACTGACACATCGATTTACAGAATGAGCGATCGAAATCTCAAGACTTAATTCGGCAGTTTCCGGTTGCCCGAACTGCAAAAACGCTAGTTTAGTCTACGACATTTCTAGTTTTTAAGGCTTTGTGCAGATGAATATCACCATTTGACGGCTTCGCTGCATATATTGATCACAACGATTTATCAAAGACTTACACATCCTCACCGCCATAGTCATCAATCGTTACACACGCAAAAATCTGAAACATAGATCAAATGAGTAGACCCCAAATCTTACACACAGCGCAAAAGCAGACAATCATTACCAATCTCGAAACAGGGATCTTTGAACACCATAAACTGCGCGCTAGCTGCAACATTTGATCAAAAACAGCGATCATACATATATACACTGACCTGGTTTGAGAATTAAACTCAGTGAAAAGATGCGCCGGGGTTTGTAAGTGGACTCAGGAGCACTATCAATATATACTGAAGCAATTGGTGGGAGATTTACAGTAAGTGAAGACGACGTCGGTGTTGCACAGTAAGCGTTGTTGCATGGAAGCTCTTGAATGTGGAGCTGGAGATTGATCTGACAGACATTGACTTTTGAATTGCCCCTTGGCAGTTGTTTGTTTTTTTGGAGCANGCGCCCACGAGGGAACCCACGAAGTAATTCGCGGTCCAGAACAAGTGGCCGATGGGGTTGCTGAATAAGTGGCGGACGGTGATGGCGCAAGGGGAGCTTTCCAGGGAGACGATGTAGTTCTCGGTTGCGAGGATGATCTTCGTTTGACCTGCGGTGATGGTTGTGGAGTATGGCGCTGAGATGGATACTGGAGAGGTGGTTGTCTGGGCGGTTGTTGTATGTTGTGTTGCAAGGAGTGTTGTGGCTATCAGCATTAGCAGGAACGTAGATCTCGCCATCGCCATAGCCATGGCCATCTGTCGTTCTGTAGTTCAAGAGCTCTGCACGTGTCAGACATGGCTCAGGTTCGAAATCAGAAACATGAATCTGTTAGCTTTGAATGTAATTCTCACCACACCGGTGATTAGCTTCGCATTAACCCATCCTTGATTGAATACATGATACATCTAAACTACGTACTAATTAAGAGTCGTTAAGTTACACTCATGTTCAGGACTCTAACAGTACATGGTACACGTCTGCTACGTCTAGCTAGCTTGTCCTTGCGTAACTGCAAGAGCCACTACGCATTCCACTTCTGGAGAAGCTAGCTTTCCATCGCCTACGTGAAACACACAACTGAATTCTTCACATATACAAAATCCAAGTCCCTCAAGAGCTCTGCGCGCATCAGACATTGCATAGCTTCGTAATCGATAAGCATGAATCTTCAGAACTAAAACAACTTTGATACGAATTTTATATGGAAGACGGGACACATTAGTTTCGCAAATCCTCACCGGTGTAGACAGTTTTTACTCTTCACATATACAGAACCAACTCATCAAATCCGTGGATTTCGAATCACACATTCTGCACAAAGCAGGGAATGGATACAACAGACTCGAAAAATCATGAATCTTCACAACCATAGCTAAGTACTTTGATGTATACGAATTTCGTATGGAAGACTGACTGACACATCGATTTACAGAATGAGCGATCGAAATCTCAAGACTTAATTCGGCAGTTTCCGGTTGCCCGAACTGCAAAAACGCTAGTTTAGTCTACGACATTTCTAGTTTTTAAGGCTTTGTGCAGATGAATATCACCATTTGACGGCTTCGCTGCATATATTGATCACAACGATTTATCAAAGACTTACACATCCTCACCGCCATAGTCATCAATCGTTACACACGCAAAAATCTGAAACATAGATCAAATGAGTAGACCCCAAATCTTACACACAGCGCAAAAGCAGACAATCATTACCAATCTCGAAACAGGGATCTTTGAACACCATAAACTGCGCGCTAGCTGCAACATTTGATCAAAAACAGCGATCATACATATATACACTGACCTGGTTTGAGAATTAAACTCAGTGAAAAGATGCGCCGGGGTTTGTAAGTGGACTCAGGAGCACTATCAATATATACTGAAGCAATTGGTGGGAGATTTACAGTAAGTGAAGACGACGTCGGTGTTGCACAGTAAGCGTTGTTGCATGGAAGCTCTTGAATGTGGAGCTGGAGATTGATCTGACAGACATTGACTTTTGAATTGCCCCTTGGCAGTTGTTTGTTTTTTTGGAGCAGCAACTGAAGAAAATGAAGATTCCATTAATTGCWTCGGGTACACCGTTTACTAAAATGYGCAAACCTGATGTGGCGAAGACGGCGTGGACTTAACTTATTCCGATTATGACTTYGCGATTTTGACTTTGTGTGGAAGCTGGGGTTGACTGTGTTTCGACAGGATAAGGTTTGGGGAAACGGTGCCGGCTTGGATCAAGAAATCAAGATTATCAAGTCAATCACGAAGTGCATCCATTGTGAACACACCTCAAGAGCATCTCCACCGTTGCACACCCAAAATGGCATGCCAAAGCAGGTTGGTGTTGGGCTATGTTGCATGAAGAGCTATATTTAATCTAAGCAAATGCTGAAATTAGATAAAATTAGATAGATTCAAGGGAGTCACATAGCATTCTTGACTGCCTATACATCCTTCCTCCAGTTGGAGGTATAATGCCCTCCTAGATACCTGGGGGAAAACAAGGTTATAATCTTGTCCACATGACTGGTTGCTAATGCTCAGATCTTCAGTAAGTTCCCATGCTAGGACTCCCGCCTTTGGGGGGAGCAAAAGGGACTCCCCATTGTCTTGGGTTTTGGAGCTATTTTTCACCACAAATTTGGGCTCTCGGATTAGAATTGGCAAAGTATTGTACTCCTGCTAGAATTCAAGCAATAAGTCAAATACTCAAATTGAGTGGATACTACGCAAAGATGACATTCAAAGCTACACTTAATAGAGGTATTAAGGGGACCAAACAATTAAGGGGGCTAAATGACAAAAATTGTAGATGTTCGAAATATGATGTACAACCAGCGGAGACTTCACTCACCGTTGATGTACAACAAAGGTAGATACTTATATAGTGTGAAATGTCAAGTAATTAATATGGGTCCCCTTAATACCCCTATTCGGTGTAGATTTTTAAGGGGTCTTGGCGGGGGTCAATTTGGAAGTTATTGTGTAAATGTTGGGGGATGAAATGAAGGTTGTGCACGCATTGCACAAGGGCAGGCTATCTTATAGTGAAACAATGGCAATGTTAAGTTTTATACAAATGTGATAGGGAGTCTGATAGATGTGAAAAGGATAGACTGATTCTAAGCCACCTAGCTTCCTCAATTCACTCCTTCAGCGAGTCAGCGACAAGTATTTCTTTCTTTCATTTTCATGTTTACACTAAATTACATTCTACACTAAATTGTCACATCCCCACAATATCAAGCAACCGGTGTCACTGGCTTCCAATTGTTCAAGAAAACAAAAATTTAAAATCAYATAATCAAGTGTAATGAGCTGGGCTCAGCTGTACTTAGAATGGGGTGCCAGCTCCTCAGTTGCGCTTGGAGAAAACGAAAAAATAAAAATGTTGATGGTTGACTTTGGGGGTCCAGTCAGTCTGTCAAGATTGGGTGAACAAGGAAGTTGATGGGGGTGACTCAGCTAAACGCCGCTGCATATGGATTCACACGTCGGTCGTTTGGTGGTTCTTTGCACAAGCTTAGTCATTTACTTCAATAAAAAACCTAATTGTTTTGGAGGATTTTGTTTGTTTTTCTTAAGTTTGCTTAACCCTAAAAAGTCGAAGTTGAGGTGGTCGTTTGGTTCCTGATGGATGACAAAGAATCTTTCTGGGTAGGACATTCATCCTTAGCATTTTGTGTGAAAAGGGGAGGTCTTCTAGAGTTCTTTAACTTCCAATGAGTTGGTTTTAGGATTTTAACTTCCAATGAGTTGGTTTTAGGATTTTCTTAAATTGGTGATTTTTGTGGTATCAAAATGGGGGATTTTCACAATCACCAAGGTCCGTCCTTCAAGGGTTAAGCCATTGGTCACAAGAAGTTGCAAATAAAATACAACTGAGTTCACATACTAAGTTGAAGGCAATTCATCAATTCAAGGCAATTTATTTGCATACTAGTATGATACTTGGATAGCAAGTTCGTCTTGAATTTAAAAACCAAGAAGCCTACTTTGGACTTTTTCAAAATTTGTATATCCTCTGTAGACTTCATAATTTGGAAGTTTTGCATGATTTTTTTTTAGATGGATGCTACTTAGCATAATCTACGTTTGAAGCTTTGTTTCATGTCATTCCAAATAATACTGGAAAATTAGAAGTTGTTTTCTGATAATCTTAATGTCAAAATGGGAAGCAAAAATATATTCTAGAAAAATATAATGAAAGATTTTTTGGAATTTTGTAGATATCTATCAAAAAACATTTAGAAACATTGAATTCCAAATAATGAGGTAAAGGCTATGAGGAGTTTATTTTGCATGCAAGGATGGTAGAAAAAACATACAAAGTAAGAAATTRTCTTTTGCTCTCAATTTTGAAAATTTCCAAATAAGAATAAAAATAAAGGATAAAAATGTTTACTAGAACATTCTCACTATTGGGATTAACAATTCTCAAATTATTCCAAAAGTTATTATGGCACATTAGGGTGAATGCATGAAAGACTAGTATTGTTTTTGCGTCACACTTGCAGAGTAGTCATCCACTATAACTTTTGAAGTATGAACTCAATTAACTTGAAATTTTAATTGGAGATGTCTTTCTTGATATCAATCAAATTATTTATTTTTCAAAAATTTTAAAATTTAATTTGCAATTTAATTTTCAATTTAGCTAATTTGTCGCACTTTGCAGTTTAGGGGTTTTTAGTACTGGGGAGTACCCAAAATTAATGATCTAGAGCTGAAATTTCTGTAGTCTATTCCCACACTAGGAATGCATGCAATTACCAGAGGGAATTTAAAAAAACATTGTTTTATTTCCTCTACATGCATGCAAACAGGGCTCCCTTGCGCTCGTACTTTTGAACATTCAAGATGGTTTTGAGATCATTCTTTTGGTGAAATCTCTTCATCATATAGTTCTCCCAAATTGCCAATTTTTAGTTTCTTCAAAAATTATTTATCCTATTTATCACAAATTAAAACATCAAAACACCTATTTTCATGAAATTTTGCACTTTTCTTGTTCTCCTACTTAGAGAATTTTCCTACACTTTTCYTTCATAGGGTACCTTCTTCTTATGGGTATATACATTAAATATATTTTTCACATTTTTAAAAAATTGTTTTTCTAATTTTACAGTACTCCCCAAAAAAACATGAGTACTATGCCAAACACTACCAAAAACGCATGGTGTTTCATGCAATCACCTTGAACATTGTTTTATTTCCTCTACATGCGTGCAAACAGGGCTCMTTTGCGCTCGTACTTTTGAACATTCAAGATGGTTTTGAGATCATTCTTTTGGTGAAATCTCTTTATAATAAAGTTCTCCCAAATTGACAATTTTTTTTTTATTTAATTTTTTTTACTATTTAAATAAAATTAAATCGTCAAAGTGTCTATGTTCTTCAAAAAGTGTGTCACTCTATTTTGTGAATAACTTTTGACCTAGATTTTTTTGGGGTCTCAAATTTTGGTGACATGATATTTATAGTATTATGCCAATTATCCATATTTTTATTTATTTTTAAATATTTTTTTCCAAAAGCTTGGTAGTACTAGCTAGTACTAGTGAACGCTACAAAAAACGGTCGGTCTTTTGTGCATTCACCCATTAGTTTTATCTTTCATTTAGTAACACCTTCTACTTTACAATTTTCTAAAAACAAATCCAAGATTTTTCTTGGAAAAATTTTTGTACATATATTTTCAACCTATTTTTCAACTAATTGATTGAAACGTGTTTTAGGACATACATGTTTTTTTTTAAAAATATTGGAATACAAAACTTCATCTTTGCAAAGGGCTTGAAAAGCATTAGGAGGGATTTGAGGACATTAGAAGACCGTGAGTTTCCAAGATGTTCTTATAAGCCCGCATCTGTTGGTGTCTGTTGTGGAAACAAATCTAATGTGATTGAGACACTACCAAATCAAACGAGGAATTTATTTTGCGCGGATAGCAAAATCAAGGCAAAAATTAATTTAAAATTTCAAGACAATACAAAGAATACATTAACAATCCATTGAGTTGATTTTTTATTTATCATTTGACCATCTAGCACCAGTGCACCACATAGCTTTGGGATGGCCAATGAAGGAATGAATTCAATGATATTTTGAGAGAATGAAGGTTGGAAAGATTTTTTTTACAATAAAATGCATTATGCATCATGAATCTTTGGATAATTTGAAGATGAGAGCTTGATTGTTCATTGTTGAAATATAGAAATTTTGTTCAAAGTCTAATTTTAGACCTCATTAAACAAATAGAAGTAACTTTTTTCAAAACACTTTGAACTAAAAAGAGTTCGGTAATCAATTTAAGTTTAATCTCCTAAAACCCATTTGTGATGTTGAGCCTCCAAAAAAAATTAATTAACAAAATTCAAAGAGGATGTTTGAAAATGTAATAAAAAAAATCTCCTTACCATCCCTTCTTTGAAATTTGTCCATAATTGTTTATTGGAGGCTCAAAATTACAAATGCTTTTTTGGAGATGAAATGAAAATTCATTTACCAACTCTTTTTAGATAAAAGTTTTTTGAAAAAAGTTATTCTACTTTGCTTAAAAGGGGTTTAAAATTCAACTTTAAACAAAAAGAATTGCATTTGAGTTAACTATATATGAGTGATTGAGATCCTAATTATTCTAATTTATATGTTCTACATAGATAGTTTTACCAACAGATTCTCTACTTATATAAAGTGCTCGTCTTCTCCTCTCTATACACTCACAAGAGAGGCTTTTGGAGCCATGTATCATAGTTGTTGAATTTATTTGATTATTTTGAATGTAAAGTTTTTTTTTAATTTTAATTAATATTTTTGTGTGCCAAAGTTTAATTGATGGCTGGTTTGGTAATAGCGTGGAAAACCTAGGCCATCACCCACTTATCATTAACATTTCTAAGATGCATTCATGACTTTCCACAAAGAATCTAGTAAGTATGAACTTCTTGTATTTGTGAAGTGAGCAAGGATGTGAAGCCTCAAATCCATTCTATTGCCTACCTTTTGAAGTTTAGGAACATTGAACTCACATTTGATAGAGATATTCACTCCAAAATTTTGGAAAAACTTTGCTTGTATAAGTTAATCAAAAGATTCTGTGGTTGGATCTATTAAAAAATAAATATGGATGAAGAGTTTTACCTTGCTTTGCAAATGAGTATTTTGAAGCAATTTTGGGCCTTCAAATATGAAACAAAATTAGGGGTTAATTAAAAAAAAGTGCCAAATTTTTCTAGAACAAGATAGTCAAATCTACAAGTATTTGTATAGATATTTTGTTGAAAATCCAAAAAATCCAATTAGAATCCACTGAGTCAAACATAAATCTATCATTTGACCATATACTAACAAAAAAAATTTTGATGGCGGAATGAAGGAATCATTTCATTGATATTTAGTGAGGATGAAGAATTAAGAGGTTGTTTTTATAATGGGATCCATTGTCTTTCACAAATCCTCAAAGGGTTTGAGACAATGTGGAAATGAGAGCTTGATTGCTCATGGCCACTTCACACTATGGCATAAGATCGAGAGTCCGTCGATTTCAGCCAATTAAATTCCAGAAACCCAAGACTTTGGCCTCTCGACCCTTCACACTACGTGGCACAGTCCAAAGTCCGTCGCCTTCAAAACTGCCTACATGACATCCAAATGCCTACATGGCGACGGAATTTGATAGACTCTCGATCAAAGGTTTGGGTCGCCATTTTTGGCTGGCCCAAACTCAGAACAAGAGTCTGTCGAATTTCCAAGAAAAAAAAATTAGAAATATTAGAAACTGTCAAAATCTCTGCCGTTAGATTGGATCGGAATGATTGTTTTCGTAGTAGTAGGTAGGATGCTCCCTCCCTTTATTTTGTTATTTTGTTATTTTGTTGCCAATGAGGTTTGATCCCTTGTCTCCACTACAAAAAACCATGAGTCTTAGCATTCAATGTACCTACTTCCCTTCAATTTCTAATCCCACCTTTTTATTCCATTTATATTCCTTCATATTCCTTGTTCAATGGTGAGGGCATGTGCTCTAATTTTTTTTCCAAGGTCATTTTTGACTCCTTTCTCATGTTTTTTTAACCTACCGCTTGAAAAAATTGTCACATGAGTAACAATTCACACAAAATTCAGAAATTGGATGGATTTTAATATGGAGAGGAAGGATATAAATTTAAAAAATGGAGTATGTTTGGACTTTGGACTTGGACTTTGGCCTTTGGAGGCTTCACACTATGGCCGGCCAAAGGCTCTAATTCCTAGTTTTTATGGCCTATTTATTGCTCATTTCCTTGGACTCTCGCCAAGGTTTGGCCACTCAATCCCACGGCCTCTTGACTTGGACGGCCATAGTGTGAAGCGGCCCTCATTGTCATAAACGAAATAATTGTGTCAAAGCAAAACTTTAGGCCTCATTTGGGCTCAGTAGAATAACTTGTTTCAAAAACTTTTGAACTAAAGAAAGTCGGTAAATCAAGCCAAGTTTCATCGACAAAAACATATTTGTGATTTTGAGCCTCCAAAAAACATTATGGGAAAAATTCAAAGAAGATGTTTGAAAATATCAGAGAAAATGATCCCTCCAACCTTTCTCTAAACTTTGTTCATAAATTTTAATTGGAGGCTGAAAATATCAAATAGTTTTTTGGAGATGAAAGTCAACTTGATTATACAAATTAATCTAGTTTAAAGTTTTAAGAAAAAAATTATTCTACTATGCCTAAGTGAGGTCTGAAATTGTATTTTGAACACAATTCTTGTTTTTGACTTATCTATGAGCCGTTGAGCTTCTACTAATCTTAATTTACATTTCCCACAAAGATTGTTTTACCTCCTACCACCCCACTTTTATAAGCAATTTGTCTTTTCATCAAATCATCTCGACATTTATACTTAACTACTTTTGAAGCTATGAGAAATAGTTTGGATATTTTTCAATATTTTGAATTTAATGTCAAATTTTGAATGAAAAAGCCGGTTTTAACTAGCTATAGATGTGGGCTACTCTACTATGAACTGGCGGGAGATTGTGTGGACCACTTAAAATCTACTTGTTCTTGATGCGAAAAGAATGAAAAACCATGGAATTGAAACACATCAATTGTAGAAATGAATCTTTTTATCCCAAAAAAACCTTTTAAACTTCTTTTTTACTACCCCATCTCAAATACTTTTACTATGGATAGCATTTTTTTCTTCCAATCGAACACCAATTTGAAAAAGAAATATATCCACATAGTTAGTTTGTTGACATATGTTATAAAAAAGATTCAAATAACCACACCAAAAATTGAGATCATAGATTCTTGTCTAAACTTTCAATTGTTCTCATAGAATGATGGTCTATTAGGGATTGAATAGAGTTCGAAGGTTTTAGTTGCATACTCTACACAATAAAAGTGATTTGTCTAATTATGGTGATGCGTATCACAATATAGAATTACATATGGTTATAACTTTTGATAAGGAAAAAATATTTTGATCATATTTGTAATGATTGTTCTACATGAAAAACTCAATTGTACATACAATGGGTAAGTGTTCCACTCATGTACAAAGTTTTAACCATGTGTAATTTCACTTTATCACAATATAGAATTACATATGGTTAT
The DNA here is from genome assembly GCA_006891605.1 of Pleurozium schreberi. Classification (NCBI taxonomy): domain Eukaryota; kingdom Viridiplantae; phylum Streptophyta; class Bryopsida; order Hypnales; family Hylocomiaceae; genus Pleurozium; species Pleurozium schreberi. The sequence continues at coordinate 39,826 of VACF01000574.1, forward strand.
AACTTTTGATAAGGGAAAAACATTTTAATCAATCATATTTGTAATGATAGTTCTACAAGAAAAACTCAATTGTTCATACAATGGGTAAGTGTTCCTCTCATGTACAAAGTTTTTAACCATGTATAAGTTCACTTCGTAACACACATCGCCATAACAAGACAAATTAACACTCTTTTCCTATTTTATAACAATTACCACCCATGTCTTTAATGAATATATAAACTCTAGTAACAACCAAAATCCTATAGTTAGCATGTAACTCATTCCAATTTCCAAATGAAGTTACAACCCACAACTCCAAATCAATCCTTTAATTTTCTCAATAATAACATTGTAAACAATGGGGCTATTGAGTCCACACACTAAAAGGTAGTTTAAGCAAGGAGAAGATGCACCTATTCTTCTTTTTGTGCAATTGCATCCATGACTCAACTCATTCTAAAGCTCCTTTTTGTTTTCTTCTTTTACTTTTTTTTGTTAGTTACATCTAGGTTTAGACTAGGGTACGGTCCAAAACTAGGTCCAAAAAACCTCACGTCCAATAGGATTTCTCTCAACCAATAAAGTCAAAGCTCTCACACAATAGGATTGCTTGATTTCCAAAGTTTCTTGGTTCTACACCATAGTCTAAACCCAACCTTACCAATGTTTGTTACATCTAATGGCTTCATTTTTTCATTGAATTTCCAAAGGTAAAATATTCTATCCTCGGAGTTCCAGGCTATGAGTCCTAAAACTTGTCAGCGGACAACATACTCTTGAAATTGGGGACTGTACTACCGGTACTTTCTATCAAAATCGCTTGATTTGCTTCTGAAAGTGCACAGCTACACTGATCATACCCACTTGTTGAGAGAGTTACATTCAATTCAGTGTAACTGCTCAAAAATTAGGAAATCAAATCAAATCATGCATATGAAGGAAGGAAGTCATTACCTTTCCCTCCGTGACACTTTCGGTAWTGAACACGACGCTCAGGATAAATTCATTACTGTTGCTGCRGCACATGAGTGATTCATACTTCCAAAAACACATCCTGGAATGTGTACAGTGCCCTTTGGGCGTCCAGTGAATCTGGGTCTCACATATTCGAGTGATATGTTGTTGTGCTCCACATATTCGGTATTCAAAAATGAGGTTATTTAACCTGAATCCTTTACTTTCCTGAATGAAAACGAATCAAAAACTTAAACTTTGATTCKCAGTGGAATAYAGTAAATTGCAATTGGCGTCGGACAGATGCAGTATGTTTCGGAAAATTGAGATGGTGGCTATTGCTGGAATTTACTCACCGTGATCCTGAGTACGCTGCTGTGGACGCGGCTTCAACCATTCAAACGATGGCATTCAAAATATAACAAAAAGTCTTGCAGAAGCTGAGGATCAATTGCATGATTTAGCTGCCTGTAGAGCTTTTCACAATTTTGACTCGCTCCACTGTGGACAGCTACAGGTCTTGCTGCTTTCCGATAGCCACGGAGCTCCACAATTGTAGCAAAAACCATGTCCACATCTGCAATCAGGAATAAACAAACAAAACCTCAAATATAGCAACACAGAAAGTTGGAAACAATAAAAAATCATAATTAAGTTCAAATCATAGTCTAAATACAATATAGGTCAACTGTTTAGCGACTGTCAGGCCATCATAACAGACGCTCAACTCGGTGTTATTGGTAATAGTTTTCTGAAAGCCATGAAAATGACTAATGCCATATTTAACTAATTCTGAACTATGCAAAGTCCAGAATTAAAGAACATGCTTGCAGAGAGCAAACGGTTCTTTGAATTTCTGTCTAACTTTTGATTAATGACCTAATAAATTATATTGGGAGATCCCTCGATCGATAGCGGCGTCAAAGGATCTAGTTTGCACTACATTGGTGTAAAAGATGTGCTCAAGTCCATATTGTACGAGAACTTCATCTAGAGATCCTCCGAGTCACATCCAAATTTATCGAAATTCAACTTTGTGCAGATCATAGATGGTGAGAAATGAAATATTCCCCTTCTGAGGTTAATTCTGATGATCCACACTCCCCGATTATATATGAGGACGCCCTTAAACAACACTCAAGTCATATCTAAAAAAATTCAAAATTAACTAAGAACATTGAAACCCACAATATTTTCAAAACAATGCAGGAAAATTGTGTGTCTACTCAATGAATAGCACCGAAAGGGTACTTCAATATCATCGAGAGATTCCTGGTAATAACAATGACAATAACTAGTACTCAGTGACACTCTGACATAAGAGAATAATCTCCACGTTTGTACACTGTCGACTTCATCAAGAGATCCGTGGTGAAAATGTGCATCTGCCTTTTCAATTATAGAAAACCAATGTATCAACTTACTAATAAACAGCTAAAAATCTCACCAAAATGCTAAGAACCAAATTTTACTCGTATTAAAGCCTTGGAATCGATGACTTCCTCAACAATTATTAGAACAAGGACCAACAGCCAATTGAAGATCTAGGTTTTCAAAAATAATTTAAATTTAACCAGATAAAGAGTCTACAATTGATTAAATTCCAGTTTTGCTGATCCGGCTTACTCTTGATTGAACAGTGAGTAGAATGAGCGAGTACTTACATGCATGATATATGATAACAACCTTGTATGAGTTCAACGACCCTCCCGCACCTGCAGCGCTGCCATTTCTGTTCGTCAGCTAGCTGAAGCAGCTTCTTGTCAGCCAAGCGACTCCGGTTCTTCAGGTGGGCTTTATACTCAGCGCAACTCATGTCCGAATGCCAGGCCACTTCGCACTCCAAGCAGAATGATCGGTGGCAAGCATCACATTCTACACATCCGAAGGCAGTTGAATGTGGATGTGCCGAACTCGATGGTCGCAGGGCATGGCAACTGGGTTCGGGTTTACAGAGCAACGGAGAGCAGTCCTCGAAAGGACAATAGAGGCGTTCCGAAACAGGAATGGCTGCTTCTATCTGTCTTCTGGACAGAATTTCCAGCATCTTGGAGTTCAAAAGAAACGACAGCTGGGTGAAGGAAATAGTAGTCCGGCAATCACCGTGAGGACACGTAATGTGCGTCTGTCCATCCAGTACCTTCGCCTCCGCGTGCCTTGAGACGCATGCCTCGCAGAAGTTATGTCCACATCCTGAGTCACAATGTAAGATCAAAGCTCTTAAAAGCAGAATGATTTGAATTGCACCAAGAAAGATAAAGAGGTACAACATCAAAAAGGCCGAGATTAGTGTTGCCCAGGTGACACCCCCACACCCCCTGAAATGTACACCCACCCATTGTTCACTATCTCCATCGATCATGCACTGGGTGTCTCTTGAGAAGCATATCACCAGTTCTTCTTTTAACAAACTGTCATGGTAATAACTCTAATAGGAGATTCAGAGTACAGTAGCTAGTACTTAATTTCATCGTAGAGGTTCTCATCGTTGGACAGAAGTTGCCATGCATATGGAGCACTATTCCAGCATTGGAAATCGTTCCTCACCGTGAAGGAGACGGGTACCCATTTTCAACGTTCGAAAGTTTTCATCTTCATAGTTATGATAATTAGAGACTCAATTTCATGCCTCCGATGTTGGAGACTTATCCGATACCCAGACTCGTATTCTTCTAACATAGAGAATGGGAGAAGATGGAAATTCAAAGTACCAACCTCTGCTTCTAGCTCCCTCTTATTGATCTTCCCATTCCAAAATTGGAAGCATGTAAGATTGGACATTTTTGACTCGTAAACTAATCTGAAACCAAGCATTATGTCGATTTTGGTCCACTGTTAGAAAGCTGTACCTGTAGGATTGAGCAACAAGGATTCACAAGCATGCATAATAGTACAGAAAACAAAGAGAGAGATGGAGAAGCTGCAACCACCTTCCAGAGAAACAAACGGGTTTGTTGCCATTGTGGCGTCAAAGCAGATCTGACATTCACATTCACCATCATCCAAACGTTCATCTGTCTCCCCATCCTTGCGCTCCAGACTATCTAATCGAAATCTTACTCTACGTTTTTTGTTCGGTTTGCGCACAGTAGCAGGGGCAGTTTCCTGGTGAACCTTCTTCTTTCCCTTCCCTCGCTGCTCCGCGTTCAATCCGTGAGTGGTCGGCACATTCACACGCCGAATCACAAGAGGACTTCCCACCAAACCTGAATGTAATTTCTTTCTGGGAAGGGAGGAAGCAGTGTCCCCCAACTGGAGCAGAACTGAATCCAATTGATCGTCAGCTTCATTGTAAGCCAAAAGCTCATTTGGACCGTGAAAAATATCAAAGGGATCTTCCATCTCATCTCCAATTTCTTCCCAATCTTCGTGCGGCACGTTCGCTATGGAGCGAGCAAACTGCGCATCGTGCTCCTGAATGGCGTCTAAGTGAGCTAATCGGTCCGCCTCAAGTAAGGATAGCTGCGTCTCCTCTGTCTCCACAACAAGGGTTCCAAGCTCTTCCACAGCCACAGTCAATGCAACAGCCTTGTCTTTGTCAGCTGCTATCTGATTGTCTGCATGCAAGACGCATCAAGAGATCATTCTCAATACTCAATGCATGATCTACTCCATGTCTAAAACAAGCTCTGACGGTGAAAAAAATTTAAACAGTGTGCCCTTCAACCGGCCACAGCCTCCTCTAAGCAATGCTCTTGCTCCTTACTAATCTCGAGGACTAAAATAAATTCCTAATCTCATCACAAAATCGGAAACGTATGCAATCGTATGAAACTAAAATTTTAATTCGCAACGCACTGCCATGCCAGACTAGAATTTCATATCAAACATCACGTACAACTAGATGAAGAATCCAAACCTTACACAAACTCGAAATTAACAAAAACAAAGCAGTAAAGCAAGCATTCTTGAAACCTAACAGGTAACCAATTTAATTACGTGCCTTGCAAGTCGACTCCAATTATCAATGGCTGCGAGAGGCTCTCCTCCAACTCATGATCATCTGGCAAAGTTGTCGTACTCTTTACGATTTCCTGGAGTTGCATCAAGAACGCAAGCTCCGCATCCCTCGCTTCCACAATGCCCTTGGCGAACTCCACAGCCTGCCGCTTTGAGATTGCAACACTCTCCATTTCGGGAACCAATTCAAACAGGAAGAACGGGCTTGCTGCTTGAGGAGATTTTGTACACACACTGATATCAACAATAAATCGAAGCCTGCAAACATGAGATTTTCATGCTTGCAAATGCTCGATCGGAACTGGCGGAATTGTGGAAGAGAGCGGAATATGGGATTCGAAGATCGGCGGTCATGAACACGAGCGCCGCCATGTACAGAACTTGTTTCAAGCACAGAGAGGATATTTATGATATCTAATACTGTACACTAATAATTGGTATTTAGTGTTATGTTACTAATAGTGTTACTTGAACTTTAACCACACTCACTCTAAATTTAAAGTGGTTTGCATTTTGAGTTGTGTTCACCACCTCTTAATTCATGTATTTAGGGTTTATATTTTTTTCATTGCAATTTGTTGAAATAATATGTAACACTAAGTGTAATCTTTAAAAAAAATTTAATCGAATAGTTGACAAATAGTATCTATATTGACATTTAGTGTTGGTAACATTAACCCCTAAATGCCCAAGCCTTTCCAAGTGTATTTTGACTATGAAAAAAGAGCATTGGCTTGTAGTTATCTCCAATGAAGCAAATTGTTTTTTTTTTCAAAATCTAACCATATAGATGTTTAAAAAACTTGCTTATTAGTGTGTCCACCAATTTTGAGTGCAACATCCCATAGGAGTTGTAAGATTATAACAAGAGAAATGTACATTTTCTATTTTTAGTATTCTGCCTTTTCCCACAATGTTTCAGAAATTTGCGTATAAAAGCTTTTTTAGATACGAGTTGACATGAACAACTACTAAAAGTATTAGCACACTAAAATGCAATTACAAAAAACTTAATTTCACATGAAAAGCTATCAAACTCAGTACACTATAGACCTTGCCACTAAAATGCAATTCCAAAAAACTTAATTTCACATGAAAATTAAAACTTGTACTTATTGTTAGGAGTGATATTGATAATGTTCACTTATAAAAATGTCCAAAGCTATGTCTAAATTCTTTGCTAACTAAGATTCTCAATACCTTTAAGTGTTCAATCTATGTTGGTAAGATTACTTTTGATATTATGTTTGTAATAAATAATGAAAACTATTCATATATGTATTTATATATGTATGGACTCACCATCAATTCCTTTTAGGACAATACTCTCACCAACAATGGCAAAGCTTTTGTTTCCACCATCAAGCGAGATGATTGAGCTTGGGCTATGAAGARTTGAAGACTAGTAGAAATTGAATGGTAGACCTTGTGAATTCAATAAGTTCAACAAACTTGATTATTTCTAACTACTCTATAGACATTCTGATTCCTATAGATTAATTTAGATTGTAAAAATGCTTGAAATGTTGAAAATTTTGCATTTATTTTGGTGCCAAAAATATTTTTTGATTTGAAGCATCTCAATTTGTTTTGTAGCTTGTCCGAATACAATAGAAAGAGACTGATGGAGGTATGTGTAAAAAAAACTTCATTGAAATGTAAGTTTGAAAAATGAATACAACAATGCATGCTAGTCTAGTCCAATGTTAGCTTTCAAAACAAACTCTTGTTCCTCACCGTCAAAGATACTCTTGCTTATTGTTTTTCCCTTCATTAAATTTTATAATATATCTAAATCCCTTTTCGGAGGTACAAATGATTAAAAATTTCCATAGTCAAAAGAAGCAGATAAACTTGCTTTCAAACTTGTCCTAATCAAATGATTTGTCCTATTAATGTATGTGACATTAATTTAACTAAATCACATATTTTATAATATTCATTTAAAATAAGTGCATGCTAAAATACTATTGTCTTGTAATAATTTTCACATTTTTTTTTAGTAACTCCAACTTTGCATCCTTACCAATGAGACAATTAAGGTAGGTACCAAATTTTTTGAAATGCAAAAAACATAAATTTATTCTACCTAAGGCATTGACCTTTTAGCATTGGCTTTATATTAAATAAAATTCTACTCAAGCGTCTTCACATGTAGCTTTCGTTGATGCAAAGCCTCCTCTTAACCCCTTCAGTTTTGTGAACCCTTAGAAATTTTCAGTTTTGGTTGTTTGTCTTTTGCAATGTGAATAGACAACTAATTGTTCAATCCTTTTTCCATTGGTGTAGTGATTAAAGGCTAATTGCTTAATAGATTCAAAAAGGCATACTTAGCTAGATGTGAAGCGTGGCAATTTGTTTTGGAAACCTTTTAATTGAATAGCCATCTCTTCATCAATTAGATATAGTTAAGCAATTCGTTTTAGAATACACAGCTCACTCGGTTTTCTTTTGGTTGTAGAATTCTCAAGTCGTCTTTTGTGAATATTTTTATAATATAAAACAATTTGTCTTTTAAATCAAATTGCTTGTAAACTGCAGTGATTGCAGTGAGCAATTCAAATCCAGTGATTGGATTTTGAGTGTGTTGTGTAATTGATTTGTTTGTGTGTGATTACTTGGATGGAAATTAATTAAGTTGGAAGCTAATTGACTGTGAATTGGTTCAATGAGTGGACCAAAACTTGTATTTAATTGACAATTAGTCTGTGCAGTGTATATTCATCGTGATTGAGAAAGGTTGTGTGTGCGAGTGTGTTAAACAGCTTGATTGTGTTGTGATCTTGCTTCAATTAAGAGTGTGATTGAGTGTGTGAAGAATTGGCGGATTGTAAATTCCAGTTATCTTGTAAGTGGGAGTCGGACAGTTGTCCGAGTATGGCTAAGAGTGAAGCAAATTGTCTGTCGACTGGTGGAGTGAATATACCGGCTAATTGACTGTAACAGTGTGATCAAATAAATGATCAAGGATCTTGTGTGCTTTTAGTCGAGGGTAATTGAGAGCTTGAGAAGTTGTGAAGAAATTGTACAGCATCAGATTGCTTTCGTAGTTCAAATTGAGTTCATGAAATTACTTTGAGCGATTAGTTCTATTAACAATTTATCTGCCTGCGGTGGTGGAGTTGTGATTGGAGTTGAAGATGGCGGATCACTGGAAGGAATTTGCTACGCTGGAATGAAGAATTGGCGAATTGGCGTGAAGAGCTAAGTGAATTGGAGTGGAGCAAGAGCGTGCTGCCAAGTTGCTGAATCGACAGTCTTCCAACCAACGGAGTTTGCTGTTCCAAATTGTTGATTAATTATATTGGAATTTTATTGCGTATGAAATAATTATGGATGATACCTTAAATGAGTGAGCAAAGGAATTAGAGTTCTATAGCCGATTACTTCCTGTTTGTAACTCACCTAAACTTAGCATTGTCAAATTGCTCTAGTTGTATAAAACTGTTTTACCAGCAATTTGAGATTTGTGTGAGATTATGTCAATAGCTAATTGCCAGCTACTCGGTGTACTGAAATTGGACTGATAGAGGAAGAGTGTAATTTGATCAATTAGCCTTAGCCCAGATTCACTACGCAATTCGTGAGTGGAAACTGAATACTAAGCAATTAGACGAGTGGAGAAAGGAACCAGTCGATTTGTTCTCCAGCCTGTCGGTGTGAATGGTTATTGAGACGTGATTTGAAATTGTGGCCGAATTGCTGAGTAGTCTTGTGTTGGCAAAAAGCTAAGTGAGTGAACTAGTATAGAAGACAGAATTGGATTTATAGTCGAATTGATTTAACTTGTATTACGGATGAGACGAAGTGTGAAAGAAATTAAGTGAACTTGTGGGTGTATCTAATGGTTATGTATTGTGCACATTGACGATTTGCCTTGGTGTTGTGCAGTAAAGAGAAGCAATTCAAGATTGCATAACACAATCATGCCCTTGCATTAGATTAGAGGCAAATTGCTTTAGGACTGGGACGGATTTGCTACTCATTTAAATTAGTGATTAGGCTATTTAATTAGTGACTGGCCGAATTGTTCAAATGGTAAAAGAGCTTCATGGTAATTAATGAATGGAGGCCAAAATAAATATATATTATATAAATACTATCTTGTTGCAATAATTAAGTCGGATAGTGCATGCATAAGACGAATTGTTGGTCTACCCTGACGAATTGCTAATAATTCCCATAACACACTATATAGGACCGGGACTGCACTCAAGCGTCCATAGCATTATTAAGGACTGGCCAAAAAATTGTATATTTGCAAATAAGAGTGTATGCAAATTGCCCTTGTGTTTGTGTAATGGAGTGTTAAACCTTTTTATATTCTATTCACTTTTAGAATACAAGTGACTTTAGTCACCTTAACGTTAGACTATTTGACCATTCCCCTAGATTTGAACCCTATGCTATATTCTTGGGTTTTGTGGGTTAGACACAAAATTAGACTTCAAATTCCTTGTCTATAATCTCACCAAAAACGTTCAAAAACTGCCATTTCTAATACAAATAACAAATTGTAGAAAAAAAACATTTTGGGATACATGTGATTGTAAAATCTTATCATGAACTGGTTTGAAAAGATAAGGATTGCAAGACATTAGCATTTGAATTGATAAAAATCTTATTTTAGGCCCTGTCAAAATCTGAGCAGTTGCACTTTATAAAGTCACATTTGCATTAAAAATTTCCATGTTGTTGTTGCTTTGATTGGATTCATTCTTCAAGACAAATCATCTACATCCTTATAAAATTTCAAATCATTTCAAATTGTACAAATTTTAGGAAAAAAGTAGTAATTAGAAAGAAGTAGAGAATGATTTAAAATACTAAATTGTTGATCATTTAGTTATGAAAATGAAAAATGCCAATTTCAATGGTAGTATTTTTATAATAAACAATCTGAACATTGCAATTTTATTTTATTTATGAAATATAAAAAATTGATTTAAATAAAGGTCTTCAAAGTTTATTTTACGGTAGGAAATTCATAATTGCCAGCAAACTAAAACTCCTCATAACTTTCATCTCATTCATGAAAATGGAATACTTCATTGCTTTTTGCATCCATCAATTGTGACCACTTCTTTTGGATAAAATAGTATTTTAGATTTTGACCTCTTCTTTCCATTTGTTCAAAAAAAAATAAGCATAGAGCCTTTATAATTTCCTAGTGTTGAAAAACTTAATACTTTGGGAAAGTGTTGGTGTTCCCATACTAAATCTTATGCAATTTTTCACAATCCAATAAAAACCACAATTTTGACCAATCAAAAAAAGTTCACATGCTAAAAATAGATATTGTATTTTTGGTGAATTTTTGAAGTTATAACTTCAAAATTTATTTGAAGAGAATCTAAAGACAAATTCAAAATTTTGATAGTATGGATACTTTCTACTTTTCGTGCTTCACATTATCTTCTTTGATGCAAACTTCAAAAAAGTTATAAAACTTGTATTTTATAACACATTTGTGTTTTGCCCAAACCCTTGGGCTTTTAGGGGTTAAATAATAGGAACAATGCTCAATTTCTTATTATTCGGTGAAGCCAATAATCAGAGCAATGCTGCCGCCAACGAACAGGAAGGGAAACCGAATGAACAGACAAGACCGTTTGCAGATGACTTTCATCGAAAGCCGACTGGGGAGGGTGACTGTTACAGCGCCAGTTTTTGAACCTACCCTGAGTCGTCATTCTCGCAGACAGCCATCCCCATTGCCGAGGTTCATAGCTTCGCCAGTGTCGTTTGTCCTCACTCACCGGATCTCATCCCCTCCCCTTCCCAACGGTAATCTGTAGCATCACAAATCTCAATTCGCCTTCTGGAGGTTCCTGCCACCTCCTCTATTAGTGTGCTCTTCACAACATCTTTTGCTAGAGCTTGGAGTGGGGATTTTCATGAGTGTCTGGTACTGTTTTGGCATACGGTGTTTCGTATAGTGTGTTGAAGGAGCTTTAGAAATCGCAAGAAGGCACAAGGTTATGGATCAATCTCTGTGAGTAGAGTTGCGTGTCCGTGTGAAATGCTTGGTAATATGGGAAGGCAGAGTTCTTGATCGACCTCTTCTCACGGCCTGGGAGCTGTGTGAGTAAAGCTGTACAGATTCTGAACACTGGGAGCCGGAGTCTTCGAAATGGGTTCCGATGCCAAGGTGAGATTTCAATGCATTGAAATCGAGGCCTGTGAGCGTCACATGTGTTTACGAAATGTTGCTGACGTTATTTCGTTGCAATTCTTCTGCGCCAGGCCAATGAAGGAGGTGAGAATGGAATCAAGAAGGGAGAGAAGCGGTGGTCGCTGACCGACTTCGACATTGGGAAGCCGCTAGGCAGGGGCAAGTTTGGGAATGTCTACCTAGCTCGGGAGAAGCAGGTGATACTTCATTTCAATTATGATAAGCTACTTTTTGGGGGGTATGCACAAGAACGTCGCAGTGGTGGCATTCCCAAATTATGACGTGGTTGCAAAGAAATCTGACAGCATCTGTAGGTGAATTCTGCGATCTGTGCTGCGAGGTTGCACAGAGCTCAGCTACCGCGGTAGGAAATCGTCTAACACAGAATTACTGATGCAAGAGGAATTGTTTGAGAGTATTACCTTGGATCCAGTGATTCGTTGCGTCTATGTCATATTTTAGCATTTTTCTGTGGCTAATGAGAGATGTAGGGCACATGTGCCACGAGTAGTAGTGCGAAGACCATGACCTCAATGGATAGTTTCTAGCACGTACATCCTCTGTATCATATACGACAAGGCTTCAATTCTGATAGTCAGGTGATTGAACCTTGGTTCACCAAAAGATGTGAATATATTATTTCGCCACTGCCCATCCCGTATCAATTTGCAAATGCTTTGTCACAATATTCTGTCACAATTGTCAATCGAACTATCTGCATCCGTTCTCTCCATTTTACGGCAGTGGACAGTGGCACCCCGAATTGGACATTTGCAATCATCAACGCTGAAACCCCCGCAAACCGAGAAATCCACAGTACTAAATTGTCAACCTCCATCGCTTGCAAGGTAGCATAAATCCTGCATATTGTAAGCGAGTGAGCCTAGCGAACTTGTCACTTCCATTAAGCACTCGTCTTCACACAAACCCGACACAAAGTCCGGTAAGCTAGTCTGCTCTTAAAGCGCCCATGCTCTAAAAGCGAACATGATACAGAGATACATTTTGCTTTCTTCAATGTACGAGGAGTGTACATTTCAAGAGGTGATCACTTTTAGTGGCCACTGCATTACAACTTCTAATGTTTGTAACTAATTCCTTAAAGTTCTGAAAAATATGAGACGACTGGGGTTAGATGCGAATTCCTTTATTCTTCCTACGAAAATTTACTGAAAATTGTTTGAAGGTGTTCACTCTCCCTGAAAACTCAATGTGATGTTAAATGGTTGCTGTAAGAGCAGCTTACTCTGTGTTCCAACTTTACAGAGGTTATAATTTCATAGACTATTATGTGACTATTATAAATGTATTAAATGATACGAATTTTGACCTCCCTAAGTAGCAAACATTCTGATAAAAAAAAATTCATCATTTGAACCATGCAACAAGCAAAGGGGCAAATATGTTGGTATCACCAAAGATGTACCCCGCAAAACTAGTACGTTCCAGCAGCAAACTCTGTCCTTGAGACATTGAATAGGTGCGCATCTACACCCGTGAACTCTCAAGAGCAACCAATGACAATTTCAAAAATTCTTTGAATTACAATGGGCGTTGACCATATCAAGAGGAAGGATGTTTTATATAAGGCAACTCTATGGTGCAAGATTGTGTATACCCTATGTTTCCAACTTTATAACCAGTATAAATGCAGAAATTATTGTGTGATATAGAAGAACCCAAGTCGCCCCTCTATAAGCCACTAAACCTCTAAAAACCAATGTTGTTAGATTGGTCTCGGATTGTACCACATTACAAAGGTTGTGACCAAATCTGACCCTCTCTTAGCCAATAAACTAGTCTGTAAATCAATATATCAAACCTGTCCGAGACCAATTGAGTAAGAGAGGTTCTAATGTATTGGAAAATTATGTAATCACTTGGGTTTCACTTGATGAAGTAAATATCTAACCAAAAATATTCAGCATTTGAATCATGTAGCAAGCGAGGGCGGTGAATGTTTTGGTTCTTGGTGCTTCTACCTTGCATCTCAACGAGTGCTTAGCTCCACACTTTTAACCTTCATTTGGGAAACCATTGGAACTCATTAATACCCTTGGAAAGACAAGACCTATCACCACTTAATTAGTAGTGCCTTCTCTTCAATGAAGAAAGAAGAATTCCACCCCTTATTGGATCAACGTGAATTGAAAGTCAATTCATCTTAGGTCCCACATGAAGTCCAAATGAGGTAGCATGAGTAATTCCAAAATTACATACCTTGTTGACATAATGATTATTTGATTTGTTTTTCCTTACATTGAGATTCAATATTTCAATTCTAAGTAATCAGGGTATTTTGATAGGTAGTATGTTTTATAAATGTTATTTACTTTGTAGTTCAACATGGGTGAAATAAGTGAGGCATGTATGGTAAAATCTGGTTGAACATTTTGAGTTCTCTTCATTGAATCATTTTACTTTTTAATATAGATGCACCCATAATCATCACTACTCAAAATGGGACATCTAAATAGAACCAAAAAAGGACATCAAAACCTAGATATTGATGAAACAAGATGTATACAATCAAAACATGAGAGTTTCGGAGAGTTTAGTTTTGGAGAGTTTTTGGTACTACTACAAACAAATTTTGAATTTTCATAACTTATTCATACCATGTTCACATGATGCGTGCTAAAGTGCTTTCAAATCCTCTTTCAATTGCCAATGACATATTTAAGAATAATAATTTATGTTGAATATTAGCAAGAAAAATGCTCAATTACTATTAGTGTTGATTATGGCACTTACCTTGGCACCTGTACCCAACTGAAACAAACCTCCAAAAATTCAAGAAGTGTTTTATAGAAACTACTCTTGATGGAATTGTGTAATGAGCGATTGTTGGGATCATTGCAATCATAAACGGGATCAATGAGGTCCTTGTCCTAAATGGAGACCTGGGCTCCCAGCTCCAGCTTCAATGTGAAGCGTAGAGTAAACTTGACAATTATTGCATATACAAAATCCAAATTGTTCTCCACAAAAATATAGAGACTTGCATGTTTTGAAATTTGGCACGGTTATTAAATGTCATCTTAAGATTCACCTTCAAGAAAAGGAATGCAAAAAGATTTTTTCCTAGTACAAATTTTATTGCAATTTAAAGGCAATGAAGTTGAAATCAAGTTCAAAATTCCTTCTATCTCTTCACCACACAGTGTGTGGTCATTGGGTGGTGATACAAGATTTGGTTCCCATTGTCACAGTTGAATTGATAGTTCAATTGTGCAGTTAGTGTTTGGTTATTGGAAAGATTTGTCGTGTAGTTTTTGGAACTGTGGTAAACGGCCAGTTTACTCTAGATGATTCAGATTATGAATTTATTTTTTCAAGTAATCCTAGCAAAATTTTGTGAAAATAATGTATTGGATCTGTATATGAAATCAATTTTGACAATGTCTTAAGAAAATAGTTAAGCATGTATCTCCCAAACCCATGGCAAGAATGTGTTGGGTTCTCAACAGTCAACACTTAATAAATCAACTTTGAGAAGTCAACTTGCGGGACAATTTCTTGAAGTTGAGACTCCTTTCACTATTTACTCCTTCATTATCTAAGAAAATCCAGTTCCTACCCACCAAGAAATAATATCACAAACTGCCTCACATTGATAAGCAAATTCATAGAAAGATGTTCAAGCCTATTCATAGCTGCTCTACTTAGTTCTCTAACACCATATGAATAACTCTTCACCCTTAAAGAATGGACCTTGGTGACCGTGGACATCATCCATTTTGATATCGTGGGAATCATTGGATTAACCCCTAAAGTCCCAAGGGCATTTTTTTGGCCCCAAATCACTCAAAACTGCCATTTTATCTATGTTCATCCAAGAAAGTAAAAACAATATTTTTCTTAAAATCTAACCGTAAGATCTTGTACTTCGCTTGAATGTTTGAGATCATGTGGTAAAAGTTTCATAAAGTTTGACCATATAGATTGGAAGATAATAGCATTCAAAGTTGAAAAAGAAAGTTTTCTTGAACTACAATCTACAATTTCAAATGACTTTGACTGCCGTTTGTGGAATTTTTTTGCACTACGGACTTGGAATTTAAAAAGATTTTATGTTGAACAATTGAGCTGAAAGTCTAGGATAAAAATTTCAAAAAACACACACTAGATTTTCATTCTTTAAAAAATTGTTAAGTAGAAGTAGGTCCAAGATTGAAAGAAAAACTAAATGGTTAATAGCTCTAATATGGGATTGAAACACAATTTGTTTTGAAAATTTGTGAAAATTGCATTCAAAAATGAATCCTATAAGTTATTTTTCCAAGAAATTGCTTAGATTGCCCGAAAAACAAAATTGTTCATAACTTTCTCATTACTAATCCAAATAGAATGAATCAAATATTTTTTTGTACATAAATATGTAATATTGTAGGAAAAAATTTTTAAAAAATTAATGACTTTTGGTAATTTTTTTGTGCTGCCCACTGACCTCCATTTTTGGCTTTTTGTGCCATAACTTTTGCTCCCAGGCACCAATTGAAATGAAAATTATATTTCCACGAAGCTTATGTGATTTTCTAGCTTCACAAAAACGTTTCAAAAAATTACATTGAATATTGAGACCGTACAAACCTACCCGAAGTAGCATTTTGGCCCTTGTAGGGCCAATGGGACTTTAGGGGTTAAAAAAATCCAAAAGCACTTATTGGAAGTCAAAGTACTATAGAAGATCTCTTCTTTACACACAAAATTTCAAGGATGAGTAATTGCACTTTTGCCCTGTACAAAAATATTCTTTGTCATCCATCGAACACAAAATGTCCGCCTCAACATTCATGGGTTAAAGGATGGACTAGTGCCCGTGGAACTCATCCGTTTGGAAATGGTGGAAATCATGGGCTTAAAAAAATGCAAAAGCATTTATTGGAAGTTGAACTACTATAAAAGACCTTCCCTTTCTATAACTAAGTTCCATGGAGGAATACTTGCTCTTCTATCCTATATAGAAGTCATTTGTCAAACACAAAGTGTTTGCAAAGGTGTGTATGGGTCAACCCCTAAATGCCTCAAGGGACTAAAAGTGTCCTCACAATCTAAAAGTCCAATTCAAAGTGCTCTAATTTTTGCCTTTGATGTTCGAATTCAATAAAACTTGTAAAATTTGTGCTCTTTCTTCTACTTTGTGGTAAAATATTCAGGTCAATCCAAGATGTATAGATGTTTTCGAAGCCAATTCAAGTTTGCAAGTTCAATTTGCAAACTCCATTTGATGGCTGCAACTTTGGAGGCTTGTATCTCCTTCATCAAATGTTTGTTTCCAAACAAATTTGTAAGGTCATGTTACCCTTGAAGTCTGGTTATTGTGGTAAATTTTTTATTTCAATCCAAATTGTTTTAAATGTTTGGGAGCAATTCAAAGTTCAAAATCTAGACATATTTGAATTACAATGAACTTTGGAGGCTTATATCTTCTTCATACGATGTCCCTCTCCAATAATTTTTTATGTAAAAGTTGCACATATTAGTCTAGTTTGTATTTCTAGAATTTCATATCAATCCAAGGAGGCATGAGTAGCTGAGAAGTATTTTAGTAGAAGGAAGTTAAGCCATAGATGTGTTTTCTGCAACTTTTATTTGACATTTAAAATCCATTTTGCAGACACTATGAGTCAATTGAATGATATTTTCTTTTACCAAATGTATTTGTATGTTAGTTTTGAAGCACTTTATAGTTTGAAATTGTTTTCATATAAGTAGGTTTAGAAATCAAATTTGACCTTCAAATGTGTTTCTAGGAAAATTTCAATATCCTTTTTCAATACTAAAAAATTATAATATTACAATCTATGCGGTCAAATGACTCCAATTTTGATTCACATCATCTACAACACATACACTACAAGATTATACGCTTGAGATTCCTATACCTTAGTGACATTTAGACCTACAACACTTCAAAAGCAATGATGTTCTTAAACCTAAAAACACCTTGGACATTTAGGGGTTAATGAACAATGGATGCACACATTGGAAAGTTGTCATGAACTTCATCCAACAACTACTTGCCAACTGAATAGGTATTCATGCTTCATCCAACAACTACTTGCCAACGGAATAGGTATTCATGATCCGCAATCAAACCAACCAACCTCTGTTGAGTCCAGCACGAGAAGTCAATATTCACATATATCACATATAACATATTGTCACATGATCCAAGTACCAAGTACCAAGCTACACTGATTATGAAATTTAGTGTTACGATGCCTTCAGTGTTCAATACCCAATTTAGTGATATGGTACCTAAGGGAGAGGCACCCAATGGCATCCTTGTACCCAATGCCGTCCGGTTCAGACTATTAATGTAGGCAGGCAGTACATTATCGCGCTACAATTATCTTCTAGAATGAATGCATGACCTAGAAAGGGACGGCATTGGGTACATGGATGCCATTGGGTGCCTCTCCCTTAGTGTTATGTACTCTATCATGTAACTCACTCTCGTTGAGCTCATTAAAAGATATTGCTGTTACCATTTATCACGTTCAACACATAAAAAAAAAAAGGGTTGAATTTCAAGTCGCAAGTTGGGTGTGAGAAATCAGAACTACAGTTGGCTGATTATGCCCAACGCCACTGAACTTTGAACGAGATATGGAGTTCTCGACTTTGAAAATGGGAAAATGGGAAACCCTACAGAGTTCGCAAAAACTATCTCAATGAGAGGGAGAGAGAGATAGTCCGTCTATCCATGAATTCCAGAATCCAGAATTCCCACATCCACAATTGCAACAATTGCAACAATTGCATAACCAATTCGATTCGATTCAATTCAATTCAACGCCACAACCGACAAACTCGAGCAATTCCTGAATTGAAGAGAGATCGACGCCCTATCAATGGATTTCCTGACAATGAATGGAAAATGAGAAAGCATTACTTACTTGGAAGAGAAGCGCGTGACTCCAGCTTCTTGAAGTCAGCATCGATCGAGAGGCAACAACGCAGTCCCGAGTGCCACACCCTCCACCTGTTTGCGCTCTCACCACAGCCCCCGAAGAACCGTGCCTAAAATTCTTGGAGAATCACAATCCGTGGGGAGCTTGCAAATTAATCGATCGAGGTGAACCCAGAATCTGCTTCGTGCGGTTCCTCTCTGGGATTGCACTGGCAGCACGTACGTACCAATCTGGGCAATCGATGCGGATACCGTGCAAGCCGCCACAGTACGATGTGAAACGCACATAACCCCTCGTCTTCCGTAGCAGCAGAAAAAACAGCCATTTCGTTTAAACTCTAACCTCTATTTTATCTCCTCTAATTGAAGCAGAGGATTAGTTTTTTTGTTAGAGACCTTATCCCGTCACCAAGTCTAAACCATGTACTAATCCACATCCAATAATAGATTTAATCGATTCGCTTCGTTAGGAAGTGGTGTCAACATGACTAGACTTCCGCTGAAATGGAAATAAGTTGAGTACCGTCATTTAGTGGTCTACAGCTTCTCACTTTGAAAGTGCATAAGAAATGCACTTACAGAGATAAAAAGTTAACTACAACAGATTTGGCCCTGCTACCCAAACTGATCTCTCCACAGCTCCAAGTATCTCCCCCAAATCACCCTCGTACATATGCTAAAATGCTTAAGTGACTTAAAATATATCCAGCATGAAACAAGAAACAAGAATCACGGTAGCAATAGCAGCAATCAATATCGCTGATCTACTGAATCACAGTACCTTCAAGAAGCCGGGTTGTCACAATCTTTACAAGAGAGAAGAATTAAATAACCTGGAGTACAAGAAAACAATAGAAAACTTTATGTCTCCCTCAGGGCTTTAATCCAATCTAGTTCTAACCGAAATTGTCCAGGTCCTTGAACTGCGCCTTCTGGTCCCCCATCAGCCGTGACCGAAAGACCCATGCCAGTCACACGCGCTGCATTAAGATCCTGATCAGAGTCGATAATCTTCCCTCTCCAAGTTGGTAAATACTTACTCAATGGTACTCTAACAATAGACCATTCCCCTGCAGGCGCAAATACAAAGGCTTGCCAAGTATTGGACGGGGACGCCCCCATGCCTCCAATCCAATTTTCCGTCCTGATGTTGGACACAATCACCCTACCGTCGCCCTTGAGGCGGAATGCAATGGTGTCAAACGGCTCCAGATCCAGGATGTCGTCTTCATTTGACGTTCGCATGCCTGTGAATCCGCTGCGCTTAATCCGTATGTTGGCATCGTCCTGGATGTCGACCGAGAGTGAGCCGGAAAACACACCAGTTTGCTTGTTCAATTCAAGCGACGCATTGGACAAGCCCCCATGCTCCTGGTCGGAATAGACCTCCCACGGGTGCAAGTCTGACGATGAAGCAAACCTGCAAAAAGGAAGTCGAGGCAAGGTCGATTGTATCAACAGAGAAGATGCCTAACTCATTGCCCATGCTTCCAGGATACGTAGAGGAAACTGGATTGCTAAAGGGAAAGTGAAATCAAAGAATCCTGCAACGAAACAACTGCTCAGGAAGGACGAGATAACTTTCGAGAGAACCAGATAATATGTTGAATCAAGAAAGTTCAAGAGAGTACTTTTGGGTTTTTCAGTGGCTCCACACTGCAAACAGCATTTTGATTTATGAGTTGTGACCGAAAAAAACTTATGCGTATGTGATGATTGGCTAACTTAGCATCATGAATCAGGATTGGATGAAAAACGGGATTGGGTTAGAAAACAGTATTATGTTGTTTTTGCGGAAA
The DNA here is from genome assembly GCA_006891605.1 of Pleurozium schreberi. Classification (NCBI taxonomy): domain Eukaryota; kingdom Viridiplantae; phylum Streptophyta; class Bryopsida; order Hypnales; family Hylocomiaceae; genus Pleurozium; species Pleurozium schreberi. The sequence goes on from VACF01000574.1 coordinate 59,615, forward strand.
AGATAGAGACCTTTGCTATTCGGCTTTAGAACTTTCAGAAATACTCACTAAGGCTGCATCCAGCTAGCTACAAAAAGACACGATTATACAAGAATTCAAGGTATCTACTCACTTGCGGAATGTCTACACTCTCAATCGAGCGAAAATTCAAGCAGATCTCGTCATCTGAAGGTTCCTTGAAGCGTTCCAACCGAGACAACTACAGAGCCTGTATACTTACAGCAACACGATCCTCGAGAACAGTTTTGATTAAACCAAGTGAAAAGGAAAACAAAAACGCTCCACCTCGTCCTTGACCAAAATCTCTATTCAACTCTCTACCGTACAACTTCACATTGCAAGAAATCCTCATCGCGACGAGGCCTCCACCACAAATGAACACACCACATTCGAGGCACGAGATCACTCCGCAGTAAATCACTTCCACAAAATCACAGCGCCTCACAAGATTCTCGACACCTAACGCCGCCGCGGTCCTCAATGTCAGTACAAAACGTTTCAAGAAGAAAACAGCAAGACCGTCACGCTCTCCTCAATTGCAACACTCCTGTGCAATCTAAAATCTGAGCTTCATTCGTTTTCAGAAGCCACAAAGGCGTCAAACTCCGTCAGACCATTGCGCAAGAAGCCAACCTCATCGTAACTGGTGGCGGCTGCCGCGACACCCAACCGGATCGCTTCAACTCCGGAGAAATCGCATGAAGAGCATCAATCACAAAAGAAACACCATGACTCTCTTCCTCCTCACACTCTCCACTTCCCCCCTCGAATCCTCCACCTCCTCTCCCTCCTCCGAATCTCCGTCATCCACCACCCAGACCTCCCTCCCAACTTCCCCTCCACAGCACGAATTCCTCACGAAACTCTCACAAACCGCACAAGCCACGGCTCCGCATCAATTTCAAACAAATCTCTCAATCTCCCTCCTACTCCCTCTCAAAGAACGGCCTCCGTAAACAAAACCTCCACACCACAATCTCCGAAAAGATAAATTGCCACTCAGCCTCTCCTGCAATGGTTGACATAGGATATGGTTCAAACCTGAAAAGAAGTTGCTCCGCGGGAGGAGCGATGTCGTTCAAATTCCAGGCCACCGCGCGGCGCGAAGCAGCCACAGACGCTTTCAGCAGCGAGCGCAACATGGAGCTCTGTTGCAGGTGGGACTCTCTCCAAACCCTAAATTGTGAATGCCTGGTTGGAAACGAATCGGTGCTCCAGTCCCCTTAATTACAGTGAAGGCAAATAGTTTGAAGTCAGGAAACAAGATCTAATTTGGAAGAAACAGGTCGTTCCAATTGCATACATAAGGTGTTACCATCAGAARGAACCAATGCAACTTGTCAACAAATTYTATAGTGGCTACCTCSATCCAAAGGTTCTCGAATCTATTCCTTCTATGGCCTAGTCTCATACTAAGGCCACTCGGAYCACTTAATTATCGCACAATGTCAGTAATGGAAGGATGATATGAATTTCCTGTAAAAAAAGTCTTTCAAACTGCTCGGCATTTCCAGTCATTTCGATGCAAGAGATGAAGACTTGAGCGAATCAATCTCGATCAGTCTCGATTAGGAAACCCAAACCCTAGATAGAGGAAACTAGATCGCTGAGGGAAAAATCCTAAATAAAAAAAGCTGCAACGAAATAGTTTGCTCAAAAAGAGAAAACTAATCTCCCAAACTTTCTTGATTAGATAGAATGCAATCAATTGAAGTCGCGAAAAAAGACACAACTACAAAACCGGGTTGTCACAATTGCATTTACACAGTGTTTTGTACCGACAAGAAGATTGTCACTGAATTCTACACTAGCTACCTACATCGACCATTTACCGATTCCACTACTTATATGACCTAAACTTTGATGAAGACAACTCGGATCACAGTGTTAATGATGTTATGAATTCATGCCCTATTTCCAATCAAGCAAAGCCCTGCTCCAAGATTCGCAGGATTYCCAAAACGCTCACACCAAAAGCGAGAAATCCTTCGAGCGAATCTCTCAAACCCCAAGCCCTAAACCTGAAACCTGAAACCTGAACCCTTGAAACCTCCAGAAAAAGAAAATCTTGTCCAAACTTGTCATCACAACTACATTCACACGGTGTTCCCATGGATAAGGACCAATGCTTGCACCGAATTCAACACCAGCAACCTCCATCCAACATTTACCAATTCCACTCCGTCTATGACCTAGTCTCATGTTGAACAACTCATAAATCACAATGTTACTGATGCTATCAACTTCCTGTCAAGAAAAGTTCTCCAAGCTGCCCAGGACTATGTCCAACATACTCACACCAAAACAGAAATCTTTTGAGCGAATTTCTCAAACCCAAACCCTAAGCCCAAACCTTTCAAACCCCGACAAGATGAAGATGTCATGATGTTTGAAGATTTTTTAGTGGGCTAGCTGCAATTTTGTGGTGCTCCCAGATTGAAGTCATGTTCTTGAAAACAACATTTTAATTCCAAATTAAATCAAGGTTACATTATTTATTTATTTATTTAATCATTTTTAAAAATCTTCAATGTATTCAAGCTTGGACCAAAGGAATAAGGTAAGGCACATCCAAAATCGCCCTTGATCTGAAAGCGCCATCTTTTGTACATCTCCCAAATCAATTAAGTACTAATATGAAAATTTGACTAGCCTTATATTGATAACTAATTTGTGGCGGTTTTGGATGTACCCACGTTAATATGTAGTACCACTTTAGAGAGGATATTGGCTAGCCCTTGACCCTTGAACGTTGAGGCAGACGTTTTGCGTATGATGAATGACAAAGAATCAATCTATAAACCACATAAGTGCAACTATTCATCCACAAAATTAGGGGTGGAAAAAGAAGATCTTCTACAATACTTTGACTTTCAATGAGTATTTTTGGATTTTTTAAACTAGTAATTCCCACGGTAACAAAATTGATGATTTCCACGGCCACGAGTCCGTCCTTTAACCCTTCAACACCAGGGCAGACATTTTGTGTCCTCTAGATGATTGAGAATCAAACCGTATAGGACAGAATTGCAAATTTTCATCCTCGGTATTAGGAGTGAAAAAAGAAGATCTTTTCTAGTACTTTGACTTCCAATGAGGATATTTGGCTTTTCAAAGTAGATGATGTCACACGATATCAAAAATGCATGATTTCCATGGCCACTGGTCCGTCCCTCAAGGGTAAAACCAAGTTCACTTTATAGAAGCTCTACAGTACTACACCGTATTTTTGTTCTGACAAGCCACGACAGATGAGCCACGGTGAACTGACCCCTCATTGCCCCTTTTTTTATCCTTGGAAAAAACACTGAAATTCTTTTATCTGCCACATATGACAAAATTTGCAAATTGAGAATTCATATTTGCAATCAGAGGTCCCAAATTAGCTAGGGGAGGTACAAAATTGATGCAGTACATAATAGGGGGCAATTTTTACAGTTACCTTGTGACAGGGCAATGACAGGGTCAGTTCACCCTGGTGCGGCAGACCAGGGATAAGTTCCATCGTCCGTGCAAACAAGAAAACGATGAATCAGCGAGATGATGCTTTCTGGATAAACAGACAGGCACTCCCACCCAACGACATTCATCACCGAGTTCATCTACAAATCCATTCATCCATTCACAAGCATGGGTCATATACTCGCAATCATCCTTCGCGATTAGGTGGGGTCGCCAGTCGCCACTTCTTCTCTCGCCCTGCACAATTGTCATCCCGCGCAATTTGTGCACTCTGGCCCTGCATCGAAATCTCCGCTCCGTCAGTCGCAATCCATTCCTGTTGGCAATCAGAGAAACAGAACCCGATCGGTCCATAGCTCGCAAAATATCTCATACGGGATATTTGTGCCGGATATATATATACCGGATCTGCGACTTCGCATTGTGCTTTGCTCTGCTTTCATTTGGTTTTGCTGTATTGGTAGGACTCTGTGTTGGTAAAGGATTCTGTATTGGTCGTCGTTGTATGTAGCTATGGCTGTTTTACCGCATGCCAATGACCAGCAGAAGGAGCCTGCAGTGAGGGACAAGTCCGTGTACAGCCCCGTGCAAGCCAGCAGGTTARACCACACGCCTACYCTTCCCGCTGTGTTGCAGGGGAACTTCAAGCTTAACCATGGTCCTCCTACAACCGCTGCGGGACAGCCCGAGGAGATTCGCAAGCTCTTCCCGTGCTTGTATGGCCAGCCGTCAGTGCAGCTGGTAAGGAGCGACGCGCCAGTAGCGGAGGAGAAGCTGAAGCTCGGGGTGGTGTTATCGGGGGGACARGCTCCGGGAGGTCACAATGTTATTGCTGGTTTCTTTGATTATCTTCAAGCACACGCGCCTGGAAGTATTTTGTACGGGTTCAAGGGTGGCCCCGCGGGGATCATGCGCAACAATGTCGTGGTGATCACGAGCGCGTTTCTGTATCCGTATCGAAATCAAGGTGGTTTTGATATTATTTGCAGTGGCCGGGACAAGATTGAGACCCCGGAGCAGTTTCAGCAAGCKGTGGATACGGTGACGAAGCTCGATTTGGATGGCTTGGTGGTGATCGGCGGCGACGACTCCAACACGAATGCTGCGCTTCTTGGCGAGTATTTTAGGTCGAAGAAGGTGAAGACGCACGTCATCGGGTGTCCGAAAACTATCGACGGCGACTTGAAATCGACCGAGGTGCCGATCAGCTTCGGCTTCGACACAGCGTGCAAGATTTATGCGGAGATGATTGGGAACATCATGGTGGACGCGCGATCGACAGGAAAATACTACCATTTTGTCCGTCTTATGGGACGYGCTGCTTCTCACATTACCCTCGAATGCGCACTTCAGACGCATCCCAACGTCGCAATCATCGGGGAAGAAGTGAATGCGCAGAAGAAGACGCTTCGTCAAGTGACGAACAGCATTGCCGATGTGGTGTGCAAGCGCGCCTCTCTGGGAAAGCATTACGGCGTGGTGCTCATCCCCGAGGGTTTGATCGACTTCATCCCGGAGATTCAAAACTTGATCTCGGAGTTGAACGAGATTCTGGCCTCGCAGGGCTGCGACGACCACGGCCACTGGAAGACCAACCTCAAASCGTCTTGCCGGGCGCTTTTYGATTCCCTCCCGCACAACATTCAAGAGGAGCTGCTGCTGGAGCGCGACCCGCACGGGAATGTGCAAGTTTCTCGTATCGAGATGGAGAAGATGCTGATCTCCATGATTGAAACTGAGCTTTTCGCACGCAAGCATGAAGGAGGATTCACGGGGCAATTTAAAGGGCAAGCGCATTTCTTCGGTTACGAAGGTCGTTGTGGGATGCCAACGAACTTCGATGCGACGTATTGTTACGCTTTGGGGTTCGCGGCTGGGGCTTTGTTGCATTTGGGACAGACAGGTTTGATTGCTTCCGTATCGAATCTGACTGCACCCTCCTCAGRATGGACTGTGGGCGGGACGGCGCTCACGCAGCTTATGGATGTGGAGAGACGGAAGGGTAAGAACAAGCCCGTGATTAAGAAGGCGATGGTGGAGCTGGATGGGAATCCGTTCAAGAAATTTGCGTCCGTGAGGGAGGCGTGGGCTGTGGAGGATAGCTATGTTAGCCCTGGGCCTATTCAGTTTGCAGGGCCTACGGCCGATGACACCAACTTCACTTTGAAGCTGGAGCTGGGAGCCCCGRTCTCCATTTAGGGCATATGCCATTGCAGATATATTTACTTAGTGTGCTGAATCTCCAGAGTAATTAAGGATGTGTTGGGATGCCTTTACAATGTCCATCAGGATTGATTCAACCGAAAAGTTGGATGCCTCGTGATGAGACATTCGAGTTRTGATCTTGCCGTTTGTTTGGTGCTGGTAGCTGCCAGAACTTGGTGGCTCAAATGCTGGCTTGTGTACCAGAGTTGTAGCCGATTTTCAGGGTTTGGAAAGCTTTACGAACATTTTTGAGATGGTGACGAATTGATTAAGCCTTGGTAAGCCCGTGGTTGCAGGAGGACATTGGTTTGTCTTCTTTTGATTGRGAGTAATGTAAAGGATSTGATTGTGTTGTCTCTTACTGAGTGTCTTGTATGTCTTATATTCTGTTGAAGGAAGAGGTCGGAGATGTTTCATGATTTCGCCTCAGATATCTTTTCTGCACCGGGTTCAATTTTTAAAGGCCATGTGAACTGGAATGGGGCAGGCAGAGATGCTTACCGTGGCCGCTCTCTTCTCATTGAAGACCTTGCACCTTTGGAGCTCCTTGTAGAGCTCGCCTTTGGCGGCATACTCAAGAATCAGATATACTCTTGACTGCCAAGGGAAAGACAAGTAAGACAGGTTAAATCTAAACCCATTAATGTAGCTCACAGAGCATTGGAAATCGCAAGAACAGAGGCATCAGATACAGGACTTTTCCGCACACCGTAGTTGGAAGGGGAATCCAAATATCTCATCATTTGCTTCCTCTCTTTGTCAACAAGATGAGAATGAGATAGACTCTACTGATCATGGAATCCGTTTGACAATCGTACCTGATCATAAAAGTACCCGTACAAGCGTAGGATGTTGGGATGGCGAAGGTGAGACTGAATCTCAATCTCACGCCGCAGTTGATGCTCAACTTGAGATTGCTGAAGCTGGTTCTTAAATAGAACCTTCAAAGCAACAACATACTTGCTCTGCCAGTGCATAAAGTCAAGACACTCTTTGAGTACAGCAGGCTCAAACCAACCATCAAAAGTAGGCACAAAACTAGCAGAGTCAAGTGCCACAAAAATATGAATGCAGAGGCTTACAACCACGTGACACTTGTCCCGGCTACTGAAAACCCTTGTCGTCTATCCAAGTTCGATTACATGTATACATAATATAACGATTTCGATTACAGTAAGCAGCAGCCCTACGTAAAGACTTCTTCGTGAGGCAACAGGTGACCATGTAACAACATTTTCGTACGGAATGCCACCACTGCGACGTTCTTGTGCATACCCCCCAAAAAGTAGCTTATCATAATTGAAATGAAGTATCACCTGCTTCTCCCGAGCTAGGTAGACATTCCCAAACTTGCCCCTGCCTAGCGGCTTCCCAATGTCGAAGTCGGTCAGCGACCACCGCTTCTCTCCCTTCTTGATTCCATTCTCACCCCCTTCATTGGCCTGGCGCAGAGGAATTGCAACGAAATAACGTCAGCAACATTTCGTAAACACATGTGACGCTCACAGGTTACGATTTCAATGCATTGAAATCTCACCTTGGCATCGGAACCCATTTCGAAGACTCCGACTCCCAGTCTTCAGAATCTGTACAGCTTTACTCACAAAGCTCCCAGGCCGCGAGAACAGGTCGATCAAGAACTCTGCCTTCCCATGGTACCAAACATTTCACAGGAACACTCAACTCTCCTCAAAGAGATTGATCCAGAACCTTGTCCCTTCTTGCAATTCCTACAGCTCCTTCCACATACACTACGAAACACCGTCTGCCAAAACAGTACCAGACACTCATGAAAATCCCCACTCCAAGCTCTAGCAAAAGCTGTTGTGAAGAGCACACTAATAGAGGAGGTGGCAGGAGCCCCCAGAAGGCGAATTGAGATTTGTGATGCTACAGATTACCGTTGGGAAGGGGAGGGGATGAGATCCGGTGAGTGAGGACAATCAACACTGGCGAAGCTATGAACCTCGGCAATGGCGATGGCTGTCTGCGAGAATGACGACTCAGGGTAGGTTCAAAAACTGGCGCTSTAACAGTCACCCTCCCCAGTCGGCTTTCGATGAAAGTCATCTGCAAACGGTCTTCTCTGTTCATCCGGTTTCCCTTCCTGTTCGTTGGCGGCAGCATTGCTCTGATTATTGGCTTCACAGTCCACACCTAATTGCGTCCGAATAATAAGAAATTGAACATTGTTCCTACTATTTAATATCCTTATGTTTTGGTGGATTTTTTTTTTTTTTTTTTAAGAAATGGAAGGACCATTGCATTAAAAAAAAAAAAAAAAGACAGCCAAGCCACAAGGCTGGATACCAAAGAGATAAAAGCAAAATGAAACAAAAAAGTAAACTAAGCCACTGAAATAAGCAAATGGAAGGACCCTTTTTGTTTTAGATAATATTGGTACCAATCCTACGAGCAAGAATAGGAGATTAAGTCCAAATGCTATCAAAGTTTGACCAAATATTTTCCGCCTAAGAAGGGCATTGGTGAGCTGCAATTTGAGTCTTTGACAATGCCGCTCGACTCAAGTTGAAAATCGTGCTCCACAAAGCATTGTGAATATAATCCAAGGGCCAATGGGTTTGAGCAAAGATTGTATGGTTGCGAGAAATYCATATTATTCCAAGCAAGGAACCGTGGAGGAGGGTCCAAATGACTCAAAATTCTTGGAATCTCCTAGAATGCCACACTTAATTACTTTTGGACTTTGGAAAGTCCAAAATTAGTAATGGCCATCGGGAGAAAAAAAATGGGTTATCAGGAGATAATGCAACACATTAGGAAATCTATGCAAAACATCGGGAGATATGTGAAAACATCGGGAGATCTCCCAATGTTATAATCTGGAGATTTTTTGATGTAAAGTCCAAAATTCATTGAATAGTCCAAAAGTAGTTAAATATGGCATGTAGGGAGTGCGGTCCCAAATATGCATTGAGTAAATTTGAACCGAAGAAGAGGATGAGCCGTGGCAAAGCCATCTTGGACGTGGAAGAAGATTGATTAAGCATTTTGGTGGATTTTGATGGAGGTTAAAATGGTATTTTAGATTCTTTTCTCATACATTTTTAAGTTACTATAGCATTTGAATAAAAGGTGGATTTTAAAGTGCTAAAAATAGTTATATTCAAAAGTTCTCCTAGATTGTAATGAATAGATGGTGTATCTTAGGCWAGAATTTGAAGGGTGCATTCTTGTAGGTGGTCAAAATTAGGTGCAATTACCTTATTTACTTAACCCCTAAAGCCAACCAAATTGCGATTTTTGGCAACATAGAAATTTTGGGTAGCTTACTACAAATGGATTTTTTATATTCTTTCTTTGAAATTTTCACACAACATGTGGACAAGGAATATCTTTAAGTCACAACATTTTCTATAACTTCTAACTATATGGTTAAAAAGTTATTGAATGATATGTACAGTTTTTTTCCCAAGCCGGGTAGTCCAATCACACAAAAATAATTAATTTTTTCTAAAACAAAAATACGAAATTTGCAACTGCCCAAATTTTTGCAAGGCCAAATATGAGATTTTTGTTTATGAAAAAAGTAACATCTTGCAATTCAAACTAGCATACAATAAGTATTTATAGTTTCATGTGCCAAAAAATGTTTTTTTGCTAAAATTTGTTACTTGTACTAGAAATAACATTTTTTGAACTTTTTTGGTGAAATCTTAAGAGGTTAAGACGAGGCTTTGCATCAACAAAAGCTACATGTAAAGACATTTGAGTAGGATTTGACTTGATATGAAAGCCAATGCTACAAGGTCAAAGCCTTAGGTAGAATAGCTATATATTTTTTACATTTCAAAAAATTTGGTATCTTAATTGTCTCTTTGGTGAGGGTGCAAAATTGGAGTCACTAAAAAAACTGTAAAAATTATTATAGTACAACAGTATTTTAGCATGCATTTATTTTGAATGTATATTATAAATATGTGCTTTAGATAAATTAACGTTATACATATTAATAGGACAAATCATTTGAACATAAATTAATGATTTGGACAAGTTTAAAGGCAAGGTTATCTGCTTCTTTTTACTATGAAAATTTTGAGTCATTTGTAACTTCCAAAAGGAATTTAGATATAATATAATATTTAATGAAG
>VACF01000575.1:0-31042 GCA_006891605.1 Pleurozium schreberi
TTGGGTCTTCTCGGGAGGCTATAGGAAGGTATCAATAAATCTCTCTTGATGTCTTGTTGTTGGACTTGTTCAGATTTTAGGAATTTATATTTTTGAGGACATTGCATGCCCGAGGGGCATTTTGAAAGTCAACTTAATTTTTTCTTACAGTTTTTGATTTTAATTGCTTTGAAGCTTAAAAAAAATGAATCTCCAATAATCTACTTTTTATTCCAATTTGATTTTTTTCAAAATGTTTAAAATTGCAAATTTTGTGACACATTAAAGATAGTATCTTAAAAGCTCAAAATACAACACTTTTTAACTTTTTCTTTTGAATTTCTTTTTGTGTAAGCTCCAAGTATACACCAATTATGCCATGATATTTTACACCATTATTTCCATTTTTCACAAAATTTTCATACTATTTTAAGCATTTTTGTAATTACTATGATTTTTATATTGAAAGTTTTTCAAAAATTCATATGAAATTCAACTTGATGTTTCAAATTACGAAAAAATTAAATTAAGTTTTGAACACACATTCCTACATGTGAAACATATAAAAATTTTGAAATGTAAATTTTAATGTAGAAATCTAATGAAGTTTGACCAAGCCTGGACATGAAATGTCTTTTGAGGGTTAATAAACATTATCTTAATATCTAATGATCTTTGTCAAACTAAATTTTATTTCAGTTGATCATTGTCTTATAGCATCATGGATCTTCTCAAGGACAATGGGAGGATACCTGAGGTTCTTTCTTGATTTGCAAGTCAATGGACTTGTTTTGATTTTAGGCAAAAAAAATAGTTGATAGGAATTCATTATGTGTGGAAATAGCTTAGCCTCACCAAAATTCATTTTGTTGATCACAATTCTGTAGTAGCAAAGGTATTCTTCTTGTTATGATTTTTGATAAAAATATTTGATTGATAGGAATTATTTTTGTAAAGAATGAGTTTAGTTACACCAAATTGTTGATTAATTGATCATTGTTCTCTTGTAGACCTCTCAAGGATCCAACTCTTCCATCTTCATCCAGTGGTTGCTTCGTTGATACCCCCTTCTTGTTGCATCGGAACTCTCGGCACTAAGTGAAAGATCAAGTAGTTGTCATCTTGATGTGCTCATTATTGATTGGATTTTGATGATTACTTCCCTCTTGTTGCTTGGGACCTCTCAGCACCGAGAGTAGTCCCTAGCCACTGTCGGAAAAAAATTTAAAATATAAAATTAATTAATTAATTAATTTTTTCCGTCCGCGACTAAAGACTCTTCTCAGCGCTGAGAGGTCCCAAGTGATTAGAGGGAGGTAATCATCAAAATCTAAATTTCAATGGAACAACCTCATTTGATTTCAAACAAATCCTAACTAATTACCAATTTTTTTTCTTAAAATCTAGCAAAGTCCAATAAGTAGCAAATCAAGTTTATTTAACCCCTACAGGACCAAGGCGTTTTTTCTCCAAAAAACACACTCAAAACTGCCATTTCTATGGCAAAGAGTAAACAAATTTGAAAATTGTTTTTCTTAATGTCTAACCGTAGGATCTTACACCTAACTAGTATGAAAATGTGTGGGAAAAATTTCAGAAATTTTGGCCGCATAGATTGCAAGATATCTGTGTTTAAAGAGGAAAAAACAAAAATTTCAGCACATTGCGGGACTAGATTTTTTGACTTGGAACCTTCTTAACTTAAATTTTTTGCACTACAGAGTTTTGAGCTTTAAATTTTTGTGGTGAGGAATTGATTTGAGATTCTTAAAAACAAAATCAAGGAAAAAAAACCTTAATTTTCATTCTTTAAAAAATTGTTAAGTAGAAGTAGGTACAAGATAGAAGGAGAATCTAATACCTCTTAAATTAATACCTCTTAAATGGAATAAAAATGCACTAATCCCAATGTTGAGATTGTTCTATCAAGAAAAATTAACCATGTGAAACTTTTTTTGGGGAAAAATTGTCAAAATTGCATTCAGAAATGAATCCTACAAGTTATTTTCTTTCAGAAAATGATCTAATTGCCCAAAAAGCAAGATTGTTCAAAACTTTCTTATAACAAATCCAAATGGAATGAATCAAAGCTTTCCATGTAGGCAAAAATATAATCTATGAGGAAAAAATTAAATTAAATTAAATTTCAAATTTTATAAATTTTTTTGGGCTGCCTCTTCTCCCCTGTTTTGGGCTTATTTGGGCATAACTTTTGTTCACGGGCATTGATTGAAAAAGAAATCAAATTCTCACGAAGCTAATTAGTTTTTTTATCTCCAAAAATAGTATAAAAAAATCAGGTCAGAAATTGAGCCTGTAGGTACCTGCCCGAAACCTCATTTGTCCCCAAAAGGGACAATGGTCCTATAGAGGTCAAAGGGCCACAATCATAGGTTCATGGTAGTAGGCCCACGGTAATAGGTCCACGATAATAAGTACTAAATTTTTCTAAAAATAATAAACTTTGATCAAAATTTTTAGATGTAATCTTTAAAAAAATGTACGCTCACAAGCTCATGCTCACATAATAGCAACCCTCGGAGGTGGCCCATGGATTTTTTGTGGCCTGTATGACATTTTAGTGGCCAAAATTCACTTACTTAAGTAGATGACATGGAAGTTGAGGTGGCGATGAGGTGGAGGGTTATCTTTTTTTTCCTCCTTGTTTGCTTGGGAGAGTTGTGTGTTTAGAGGGGCATTGTACATTGTTCATGGGGAATTTGACAATGAAATGTTGAATGCTTGTGTATCATGTGTTTGTGATTCCAAAAACCTATCACTCACTCAATTTCGAGTTTTAATGTGAAAATTATGTTTGAGGAAATGAGAAAAAGGCGATTGTCATGGAGAGTAGGGGCTGAACCTTCGAGGGCTCATAACTATTTGTTGAGAAGATTTTTGTTCTTGATATTTGAAGATTTTATATATTGAAATGTTAGCTTTTTAAAAATCTATCACTCTCTTRSTTYAGATTTTTTATGTGAAAGTTATGGRYTGTGACRTGAAGTGGTGAGGAGTTGCCTTGGTTTTGAAAAGGGAGAACTTTGACCRACTATAAAAGTCGGACAATATTTTATTTTATAGTGAAATTTAGAGGGTTTGTAGATATTTATGTTATCTTTTTATAGAGATCTTATTCTTTTAGTTTGAAGTTATTATGTGTGAATTATGGGCTATGAAGCAAAGTAAATGTGGGCTACTATTGAGTTGGAGAGAATGAACTTTGACAAACTGTAAAAGTTGGATGGTATTTTAGTTTTGAATAGAATTTGGTGGGTTTGTAGATATTTATGTCAATTCACCTTTGAAAATATTTACTTTGTCTAGCACTATCCTAGATCATGTTGTGAATTGCTTATTTGACTAGTTACGGGTCCCTCTATCTTTACAAATAAACAAAACAAACAAATAAACAAACAACTTAACTTAAGGTATGGATTATTGTGCCTTGTGCTGTTTATACAACCAAAATAAATATAAAAATAATTGTATAATATAAGAATCCATAAAAATTTGGAAATTCAATAACTTTCTCACTATGAATTGGAAAGCCATGAAACCAAGCCCACACACACTTCTTCACCAAGGTCCTCATTGAAAACGGTCCGACGGTACCAAGAAATCAAATGGAGGACGCACAATTGGGAAGATCTCAACATAACAAACAAAACAAAACAAAACAACTTAAGATATGGATGGACTAGTGAGCCTTTGTGCCTATCCAGTGAAAAGAGTCTGCCAATCATTTTGGTATTAGTTCCCCCTCCATCCCTCGTAAATAACCAGAGCCGTTGATTTTTTATTTAAAAGAAATTACAATCCCCCGCCACAACCGTTGATCTTGGACACAATCTCGAACACAGATACGATACAAATACAAATACAGATACGATACAGATACGATACAAATATAGATACAGATACAATACAGATATGATATAGATACAGATACAAATACAGATACAAATACTGTACAAATACAGATACAAATACGAATACGAATACGAATACATATATAGATACAGATACATGTACGAATATGGATACTGGAAAACATATCCCATATTGTTTGGAGCAATTCCTGCTTCCTGAAAATTATAAAGAGGGGAAGGGGAAGTTCAAAAAATAATTTAATTAAGTATTTGGGGGTGGGGGGTGAGGGGTTTATTACATAAAAGTAAATTGGATTTTGAGTGCATTGTGACACAATGCACTCAAAAGTGGCTGTACTGGATGGACTAGTGAGCCTTTGTGCCATTGCCATGGTCATTGACATGTCAAATGTGATGGCCTTCTTTGATCTCCTCAAATAAGAGTATAAAAATAATTTCCAAATTGTTTAATTCAAAAATATTTCAAAAATAATTCAAAAATTCATAACTTTCACACCGTAGGTTGGAACCCCACAAAACAAAACCTGTGCACCCCTTCTTGTTGAGGGCGTAGATCTCAACGTCACAAAAAAAACAAAAAACAAACAATTAGCTGAACTTGAGGTATGGAGTAGTGTTTTTTGTGCCATTTTCTACAACCAAATAATAAAAATATATTTTTTTCCTAATTTTTTAATTCATCAAAACTTTGAAATTCAATAACTTTAACGAGTGGTTGTGTTCTTGGTACAAATAGAATAGAAAGCTCTATGCAGAAAAGAGCGCAAGGGCTTTGTTTCATGGTGTTTGGACATGCCATGTGAAAGTTATGGTTATTTCAAAATAAAAGATAATTTAACTCAATTGTTCAATTTTTAAAAATCCACATCTTTCCCTTGGAAATAGAGAGCGAATACCATCTTCTCTACTTGGTAATTGGGGAACAATGGTGTGTCTCTTTGGAAATACTTCCCTCAACCGTGTCTCTTGAGATGTTAGGGACTATGAGTTAAATAGGAAGACTTTTTGATTTTATCACCCTCGGTTCTTTTTGCCGTGCTATTGTTCACTGACGATTCGGACTGTGTTGATTCTGTGAACAAATGCTTTACGCGTCTCAAGATTTTCCATGTAGACGATTTATGTTTAAGTAACCGGATTTTCATTTTTTTGATGTGCAGCCTTATCTTGAGCGACAAGACTGGGATGTGACAGCTGAAGCGTCAAGATCTACCCAAGCGCAAGAGAGCTCCGTTTTCAATCATGCAAGTTTTTATTTTTATTTTGTAATTTTGTACTCTTGATTCACTTATATTTTCTTTACTTAGTATTAGGGTAACAGAACTTAGAATGCTTGTCTCACATTGACAATGAGAATAACATTTAGTCTTGCTGGATTCAGTACAACACAATTTGAGCTGATAGACGAAGACGTGAATGTATTTTTGCAGGATGGAGGAATCTCACGTTTCGATGATCTGTTCAAAAAGACCAGGGATGAGAGCGAGACTCCAGCGGAAAGTGATGATGAAGAAGAAGGTGTGGTTTGTTCCTTCATCTGATAAATTTATTGCTCAACACAGCTTTTCAGTTTTTCCTTTGGTACGATTATATGGTCATTCCATTCAATATATATATTTTTTAATTTTTTAACTTTTAATTTTTTTCTGTGGAGACACCATTGACACAGCCGATTCATGGTCAATTCAAAGGGTTAGCATCGAACATAAATTTTGGATTTTTGAAAACAGTAATCTGAGCTAAGAGTTGAGTGCTTTTATTGATATACTGTTGTGTCAGAGCAAGAAATTGATAAGGAAGCAAGCGCAGTATTTCTAGATGTACAATCTGAGACTGGACACCAGACTAAGCGGAATCAAGATGTGGTCTTAGATGAAGTACTGGGAGATCCCAATGATGTAGTGAAAACTGCAAAGGCCACCATAAAGAAGGCTGAAAATAGAGAGGTACATGAACTTACTTTGTTATCTTTTTCTCTTTGGCAATGTTTCCATGAAACAATGACCGGCTCATTTCACTTCTTAGGTGGAAAACAGTAGCTTGTGGTCATTAGATACAAAATTTGAAGATGTGATACATGCTTGAACGCCACCTAGAGAATTTCAAGGTCAGTTGAGGCACATCTATTGCATGACGCTCATGCTCCCTTGTGTCCTGCGTTTGAATAGCCCTGTTGAATTTTGTCATGTTTGCCATGATGAATAGTGTCGGCAATTATAATAATGGTTTACTTCTTCGCCTCTGCTTGGGAGTGATAAGCTTTATTTTAATCGCTTCAACTGGGTGTTCGTATTTCTGTTTTTCTCTTTTAATGCACATTGTATTGAATCAAAGAACTATAATCACCGTTAATGTGGCACCAAAGACATGAATTAGGAAGGTTGGGATTGCTTCATGCGGATTTCCAAATTTGATATGCAGGTATGGGCAGTGATGGAACCTGTTCCGAATATTGCTGAGCGTTTCGAAGAACTCGTGCCAGACCTTGCTCTTTCTTTTCCGTTTAAGCTGGATACTTTTCAGAAAGAGGTATATTGGTTTTCCAATGATTTCCTTTCGCAGCTCCTAAACAGATGTTTCAACACCTTTTGGAAATTGGCCTTAGTCGTTCAATTTCACATCAAATCATGCGAAGTATATTCATGCATTACGCTAGTGGTCATTTTGTACTGCTTTTAAACAAGTGCATAAAAATTTATGTGCTCTAAGCTTTTGATAATAAGATAATTGCGATCATACCTTTGTGGATAGATTGTGCTTGACGACACGTTGTGACCGAGTGATGAATTCTTCGCTTGTTTTCTCAAGCTCTTATAGCTTGATAGCTACAAAAAAAATTCCGGCACTTGACTTTTGTCTGAAGCTGCTCTTGTGTAAATTTGCAGGCAATTTATCACTTGGAAAGAAACGAGTCGGTGTTTGTAGCAGCACATACGTCTGCTGGGAAAACTGTTGTCGCTGAATATGCTTTCGCGTTGGCTGCCAAAGTGAGYTCTTTCTTTAGTTCTCCGATATTTTGCAGAATGCTTCACATGTTTATATCATTACTCTGGGGGGCTTGTGGAGTCGGATCCAAGTCATCTGCGTTGTATAGGTGGAGTTAGCTATCCGCAAACTTGGAATGATAATTACCAATATCCTTGTCAATCGATGCGAAAACTCTGAGGAAYGGAAGTTTATAGTGAACTGTAAAATTATCAATTTATTAGAAGCTCATCGCCAATGTTGCACTCTAASTGTGCTAAGGTGTCCCTTCTGTGGGATATGCTTTATGTTAGGTCATGTGAGTGCATTTGATTTTAGTGTGAAATCTTCTGATGAACTGATTGTGTTTCATGAGTGTAGCAATGTACGCGAGCAGTATATACCTCTCCCATAAAGACTATCAGCAATCAGAAATTCCGAGATTTTGGTGGAAAATTTGATGTAGGCCTGCTGACTGGAGATGTTAGCTTGCGACCYGAGGCGTCTTGCCTGATCATGACTACAGAGATTTTGCGTTCTATGTTGTACAAGGGTGCGGACATCATCCGAGATATTGAGTGGGTATGCTCTATTAAATTACCTAGTCACAGATTTGCATGCTCTCTGGGAGCTGATTTATTATGGTCRCATTTCTTTTGGTCGCATTGATCCTCCTCCTTTATTTTGCGTCTGAGTGGGATAATCACGAGTACCTGAAAGTGGGCAATTTGGTAGACCAATATTATTCTAGTGATCTAATACTCACGTTTTATATTACTATGTAACACTGTTTTGTCGATGTCGAGAGTTCAGGAACGCCGCTCGACTTATTGGTGATTCGACACTCTTTGAGAAGATGGAGCAGGCTTCAAATGCCATCAAACGAGACATTGTATTTGCAGCTAGCTTGTATGTCACAGGTGTTCCTGTTGTATAGTACCGAGTTCAAGGGTGTATCATTTTCACACCATTGGTGTTTCTGTACCAATCTCTTGTTATTCATCAATACGTTTTTCCTTTGGAATCACATGCTGGGCAATCTTATGGTCACGATATGAATGTAACACTTTTACAGCTAGGTTTCATTGAACATTGGAGAGCCGGAGCTTTCAGAAAGCGGCTCTTCCACTAGCCACAGATGCTCWGCGTGTTCGCCATGGGGATTGGAAATTCTGTCATCAACCATTCGCATCGAAAGCCACGCCTCCAAGCGCCGAACCTGCCAGTTATTTTACTCACAGTTTAGGAGATACGTCATGCTTCAGATTCTTTCAGTCACCAGATGGCTTACAATACGGTAACAGCTAATGTAAAATGACACTGGCTTGAAGCTCAAGAGGAGGACTACCTGGGTTAATGGAACCACCACCACGTCCTGACGCTCATCAACAACCCAAGTTGCCTTCGGCGGCTCATTCTTTTCAACGTCCTCAAAAGCCAACAGCCAAAATCAGGACTCAAATTGAAGGAAACTTCGCAGATTTGGGCTCAGAGTTCCATTCATTCCGAAGGAGTCAAAATGGCATTTACTTACCAAGATTCAAACTGTGCGTATTCAAATTAATTTTTCACCTAATACGTGTCACCATCCAAAACTGGAGTTCTTTAGGCGTTCTACAACAATAAACACATGAAAGAGATATTACTTYAACCTTTTAGTCAGTTAGCGTGAATTAACAGTTTGTTCATTTTTGGRTCCCAGTCCAGGCCTAGAGTGCATGGAACTATAAGTATCTGGGCCAAATGACTGGAATTTCTTCTTATAAATCATCTCCACATCTATTTTTAGAATTCCAACATTGATTTTTGAAGTCAAAATGGAGGTGGAGGGAAGTGAAACCCATACTTCTTTAATATTGCCTTCTTTGATATCATGCCCTCCTTTCTCACAAAACAAGTGTACGCAACTTGTAAACCACTCCCAAGAAATTGCCCGTTCATTTCTTGGGAGGGTTCTGTTGTGCAATTAGCCATAATGCTCGATTACGCGGGCAAAACTGCGTAATAAGCATTACCGATTCTTCATCTAATTTTGTTTTACCATCCCACATGTTTCATCCAACTTCATTTTCCCTGCTCGTGATTTACGTTAGGCAATGTCCCTCGTCGTTGGGCATTTTGCAATATAAAGCACCTCTTCGTTGGGTTCTACCCTCCTCATTGGCCCTTTACATTGCGAAATGCCCTCTTCCTTGGGCATTGCCCTATACAAAACTCACTCTATATTCTCACTATAATWTTAGTATGTCACAAAAAGAGTTCAACAACTCCTAAAAGGGCTCTAGACCACTTTCAAGACGCTTGCAACCTTTAGGCAATTGCCTCAAGTCATTTTTACATGCAACACTCTAGATTGCCACAAAGCTAAACAACCCCATGGACAATTACATGTGTTTTGTGTTCCCACACTTTAACTTTATAAGGAGGTTTGAGGGTACATTCATTGTCTCTAATGACACTTCCTTGAAGACAAAGGAGTCTCTAGCTACAAGCACCCATTATCACCACATTACAATTCCACCCAAAAGTGTTTGGAATTAATTTAAATGAATAAAGTGTGTCTCTTTGCAATTACAAACAATTACAAAATTGGTCTCTAGAAGTGAAAACAATTTGGCCCCAAAATAGAAAGATACCTACTATGGTCAAAATTGGGGAGAAGCAAAGATGCCGCAAGATTGCAAAGAACACAACATGTAAGAACTCTCTACACTCCGAGAGCTGAACCTCACAAACAAGAAGCAGTAGGACTAACTGAAAGGCCCTAAGCATCTCAGTGCTCAACAAATTTTATGTCCCCGACATAACCAAAGTTACGATTCTCAACGAGCACTCAAAAATTCCCGCTACGTGATCAAGATGTCAAACGACCCTGTATAATCATGATGTCAAACTACCTTCATATAAACATGGCTGCATGTCAAGTCCTTTCCGAAATCTGAGAACACGTGCCACCTAATCCATTACTGCACCCAAAAGCTTCAAATTAGCATCATATCATCACTGTATCTCAGACCTTGAGGAATGCGCTATGAAAGAGAATATGATTAATCTTGAAACGGACCAATTACAACCTTCTCAACACAAAAACTGTGCATCCCAAGCAGAACTAATCATGGTGAATAGAATTATTAACTTTTGTCACATGAGAGATGATGATCAACATGATAACTGCGGTTATAAGTCTCTCATTCAATCAAAACCTAATCTTAAACCACAGCAGAAACACGGTAGAGGGTACAAGTAAGACTGATTTTCAGTAAGAAATCCTATGGCAAAAATCTGTCCCTCAGCTCCTGTTCCTACGCTGAAAAATTCACAAAGATCATGGCCGCACAATAATGCCAGCTGAAAGAAACGACAGAAAAGAGACCGAAACAAATGCAGTGAACTCATAATTAAATCGTACAATACAAATGATACATGACTCGTCGTCATCCCTCAAAGCCTCACATCGGCAAACAATTCGCATGTTCTCTCAGCCTTCATCTTCCTGACAAATACAATCAAGAAAAGGTCTAGAGCTACATACGCAAGCTCGGCAATACCCAACTAGGGTTCTACGTCTCTTTTCACATCAAACCCTAAATTGGACGCGGCATCGGGRAWGAGACTGTCCGATTGTTGTRAACGAAACCTAAAAAAWAGGGAATCCACGAACACTGTGTCYMTTACTCCCTTAGCCCCTGCTCTTAAGATCAGCCAACCTGCGGCTCAAGTCATCCTCCGCGCTTTCGACGGGAGGCTCCTTCACAGGAACAGAAGTGGCTCCCGCTTGCGGTAACCCCACGGAAACTTCGAGACCATAGTCGTCCGCGACTTGGTTGATCAGCGAGTTCACTTCATCCTCCGGCGTGGATAAGCTTGTGCTTCCCGCCATAGCCGTCTCCACAAACTGCGATTGCACCTCCATATTCACAAACGTCTTCTCGAACTGGTCCATGGTCTGCGAGATCTTCTCCATGTTCCCCAAAGCCAGMGAGCTRTCGAGCGCCTTGACGATGGAGCCCATGGACTTSGAGATCGTCTGCATCTTGCTCTGCGTGTTGAGCTGCGCCACGACCGCGTCCAAGCGCGAAGACAGACGCAGGTAGTTGAGGTGCTCGTTGTGCTTGCGGATGGCGTTCTGAGCGTAGATGCGGGCACCGTCCATGTTGTTCTTCTCCATCGCCCGCTTCACTTTCAGCTTCTCCGCCTTCTCCTCCTTCTCGCACTTCTTGGACTCGCGGACGAGCGACTTGGACGTGAATTTGAGCTGGAAAATTTGGTCCAGCAGCTTCTCCTGTGCGCCGCCTCCCATGATGGAGAATGTTCTATCCCTGCTTAACCGCAATTTTCAAAAGCACGACGATACTAACAGCACTACGCAGCAATCTCTGTACTCAAGCAAATTGCAAATTGCAAGCCGAATGACACCCTAAGGATTCTATTGAAGAAACCCAATTGATAGGCACCGACAGACCGTGTAGAATTCGTAAAACTACAACTGGATTCCGAAGAAGAAATTGAAGGAGACGTGGGGAAGAATTGAGAGGAGAGCTTCAAGCAAGTTCTGAGCAAGAGGAGCGACGCGAAGCAACGAGGCTTCGAACATAAAGGAGTGGGGTTGCAAAAAGAAAGCTAGTCTACGGCAGCCTAAAGTACATACGGACCTCGTCAATATATTCTCTAATATCACATCTTCCAACATTTCCATTTTTGTGATATTACAAAAATGGAAATATCACAGCTTCCTACATTTTCACTTTTGTAATACAATAGAACATCTCTTGCATTGTCCTCTCTAAGCCAATAAACCTCTATAAAATGATAGGTCCTCGCAGTCTTGACTTTGGGATTAAAAAAATAGTATTGTACAATAGTAGTTAATGAGAGTCAAACTTTTGGATTAAAAAAACTAGTGKTGTATAGTATTAGTCATGTAGTGGTGGACCTACAACCTATTAAAAATAGGTAAAAAATAGTATTGATCTATTATTTATGCCTCAACTATGAATGCGCAAACCTTCTCTTAGGCATTGGACCTCTCTAAGCTAATTGTGTTAAGTGGTCCGGGACCTACTGAGTTAAAGAGGTTCTATTGTCTTACATCCTACTATGGGTGCAACTTCTATGTTGTGTTGAAACTAGAAATGAATTTCTGAGTTTTTGTAGGGTAAGTTGGAATTGCCTTCAATATGTCATAAATTTAGATATCCTATAAAATCTCACTCCAAATAGGAAATTACAAATTTCTTGAGGAAATATTTGGTGACAAACACATTTCTACTTTGCAATTGATGAAATTGCCAAATTACTACAATATCTTCTAAGCATATTATTCCATATTGYATGAATCATTTTTCTCAAATTGATTATACAAGATGTATATAATCAAAACATAAAAAAATTGTGATAGCCTACTTGGCCACCAGTCCGTCCTTCAAGGGTTAAGAATATTTTTGTCAGATTTTGGCAAGTTTGAAATGGAGGCAACAGTTGGGCCAGTGTGAAGGTCTTCACTAAGTAGCAGTCCACGGTCGAAGGTCCCACCGACCCACTCACGGACCCAGACGCCCTTCTCCCCACCCCGTTGTTACCCCTAGACCGCGCCCCGTCCTCTTCCCCCTGCTGGCCTGCTCTCTCTTCCCTCCGTCAGAAGAATTATTCCCACTTGCCCTTCCGTTTCCTTCGCTTCTCCCTCATCGTCGGTTTCTTCGTTTCTTCCCAGCACCAGCWAATCTCATCATTGACCGCATTGCAAGCTTCGTCTCCGTCGCTAGCTTCCCCTCTTCTCCCATTTACGAGACGGCGGGCCAACACTCGTCTGGGAGATGTGACTGGGATCTGGCGTTCGTGCGTTCACCCTTCAGGTGCGGATCTYACTGGGCTCTCCAAGTTTTGAATTTTCACGCAAGGTGGAGCCTCTCTTTCCCCAGATCTGCACACATTTGGTCTTGGGGCGGAGAATTTTGGGCTCTATTTTAGGTCGGAGGGTTTTGGGGCGATGGGGGAGCCGGATTCGGGGTTACGCGGGAGGTTGGTCTCGTTGATCTGAAACCGGGGTGGGTGGGTGGGTGGGTGGGGTGGGGTGTCGGTCGGTGTGGCGTTGTTTGTCGGTAGATCTGAACACTGGAATCTGAGGTGGTGAAGATTGAGGAGCCTTTGGGAGAAGCTTTGCGGATTTGGTCTGTGGTTTCTTTCAGGTCGCGGGGAGTTGAGCAGTTGTGTATTGAGGAATCATGTGGTTATGAAGACTRTGAGTGTGTGTCATTGAGGATTTGGGGGTGGGGGGTTGTATTGTGYYACATTTGTAGAACCGAAGTTTTTTCAGGGTTTGTGCTTKGGAGGAAATAATAGGCTTGGGGAGAATGACGGAAATTTCTTACTTGGTTGTGGAGATCTGAATTTATTTCAATTTGGATTCGTCAGTTTCGATCTTAGTTTCTGTGTGGGCGTCTTTTCTTTGGTTAGATTTCCATTTGTGGATCTCGTTATTTTTACTTTTCAGTAATGGTGACATTCGGTGGGTGAAGCTGAGGATTCGAATGGCATATAGTTTTGTAGTGCAGGGGATTCCAGATTTGGAACTGAAAACTTTTTTCGTGCTATTTTGCGCTTGGATGGTCTCTAGGTTCACTTGAATTTGAGACGGGCACCTAATCTGAAGATTGTGTTCTGCATTGGGGTCGGTGTTTTCTGTCCTGGTCTCGAGTTGAAGCTAGAAATAGGAATTACACTTTATATTAAAATAGTCGATTACTGTAACTTCCAAACTATTTTTAATGCCAAAACTGTTGGTTATGATATCTTCTTCCTACTTTTTGTTGCCTTCCTTGGAACGTCATGAATGATCATTTTGTTTTTTTCTCCTGTGGTTTCTTCTTTCTATTGATACAGTTTCTCTCGTTTGTTACTTTTGAAACTTCCCGAATTATTTACTTCAACTCCTATTTATCTGGAAGCAGCCACTTATAGCCATTTTGGCACTAGGGTTTAATCCACTTGATTTCATTAGAGCCTGATTTCATTAGAGCCATTTGTGGCTGAAAATCTATCTTTGAAGAGGTTATCTGTCAACTGAAACGGTGACTACTGGAATGCACACCCCTGAGTTGGGGGTTGATCCTACTTTTGCGGTTTTGTAGTCAGTTTTTGTCAGTGAAGAAATCGTTGGACTAATACTCTTCCATGTGTCATGTGTAGTTCGCCTGAATAAGYAGCCATGGCATTCCCCAAGCATGGCAGACAGGGGCAGCGAGGGATTTCGACCCCAGTCATCATTTTCGGCTCCATTTTTGCAGCTTTTTTAATGATCGGTGTCTGGGTGTACACCAGCCCTGCGACAATTGAACAAGCTATAGACAACACTACTGTTACTACGCAACTTAGTAACAAGCCCAGAATCGAGGTCACGGAGGACACTCGTGCTCACATCACCAGTGAACGCGAAAGTGAAGCAGAATCGAAAGAGTTCGAGGTTGAGAAACGGGAAGATGACAATGACACCGATATCGAGGAGAAGTTGGAAGAGACTGAGGTGAGGGATGAACCTGAGAAACGAGACCTTGATGACGTAGCTGAAGTGGACGAGAGCACAATTTTGGATAAGTCCATGGAAGAGGCCAAAGCTGCAGAAGCCAAGGCAACAGCTGCAGAGGCAAAGGACGATGTTCAGCCTGATGACGAGCCTGGGGAGTCAAAGCTGGATGAGGTCATTGTAGAGAAAACCGACCCTGCTAACGCTGAGGACCTGCCGTCAGTCGACACCACCGAATCTGTGGAGTCCGAGGAGGTGAGCACAAGCTCCTGGAAGTCTCAAGTCTCCAAGTCCACAGAAGAGAAGGAGGTGACCAAGTCCGAACCTGAGACTTCGCCTATTGGAGTTGCAGTCCCTGAGGAGACTGAATCTGCAGTTCAGACTGAGGAGGAGAAGAAGATTGAAGAAAGCCAGAGGGCGGCCACGACAGCGATTGTTATCCAGGAAGAAATAGCCAAGGCCAAATTGGAGAAGTATAAGTGGAAGCTGTGTACCTGGACCGGTTCCCAAGACTATATTCCTTGCCTTGATAATAAGAAATGGCTTGCCACCCACAGACAGCGTAAGCATTACGAGCACAGGGAGCGCCACTGTCCTACTCCCGCAGAGTTACCCAAGTGTTTGGTACCCCTGCCGCCTGGTTACAAGCAACATATCAAGTGGCCTGAGAGCCGTAATGAAGTATGTCTCACTTTTTTTTTTTAATCTTTTTCCTTCTCTGATCCTTTCACCTACAGTATATGGGTGAATCGTTGTGATCTTTTAGGAGTGCTTTAATTGGTAATGTGGGAATTTCTGCAGGCATGGTATGACAATGTGCCTCATGCTGGCCTCGCTCAATATAAGAAAGATCAGAACTGGGTGAAGAAGCAAGGGGAGAAACTCATTTTCCCTGGTGGTGGAACACAGTTCAAGCATGGTGCTGGACATTATATTGACTGGGTTCAGAAGGTATGGTGTATTTGACTCATTTATCTTGGTTGTGGTTTTTTGTGACGGACTTGTATGGCTGTCGTTCAGTTTATATTAACGTGTATGTAGCGTATGCCTCATTTTCTGCTTGTGGTTAGACCAAATTTGGTAAAGCTCATTTGTAATTAGTATCATATAGTGAACCTGTTGTGGGTTATGGTTTTCAGATATACCCAGCTATTGGGTGGGGAAAGCACACACGTGTCCTGTTGGATGTAGGCTGTGGTGTGGCCAGTTTTGGAGGTTACCTGTACGACAGGGATGTCCTTGCCATGTCTTTTGCCCCAAAGGATGAACACGAAGCTCAAGTTCAGCTGGCGTTGGAACGAGGAATTCCCGCTTTTTCATCCGTGATGGGCACAATGCGCCTTGTTTTCCCAAGCAACTCGTTTGATGTTGTTCACTGTGCTCGTTGTCGTGTCCCCTGGCACATTGATGGTACATAATACCATTTCATCTATTTCAATAGGGGCAAGCATTATTATGGCAATTGAATACGACCTCTGCATTCAAGCTTACTTGTGTTTGAATTTTGTCCTTGTTTGTGATGTAGAGACCCTTGGAATGGGCTGATTCCAACAAGTGTCTATTGTGCTTTATGCAGGTGGCATGCTGCTTCTGGAGTTAAATAGAGTGCTAAGGCCCGGAGGACATTTTCTGTGGTCTGCTACTCCTGTCTATCAAGACCTTGAAGAGGACGTCCAGATCTGGAAAGGTAATTTAATTCCATGGATATACGAGCACGACGGGGGGTTCTTATGCAATGGAATGATGGGCCATGTCTTGTGATGGTCGATATTTGTATTTGAAAGGCTGTTAACATAATTTGTGGTGCAGACACAATTGCTGTGATTGAGGCMATGGGCTGGAAAATGAAAGTGAAGGAGACAGATGAGGAGACACAGATCGGTGTTGCAATTTTCCAGAAACCTATGTCTAATGAGATCTACGAAAGTCGCACTGTTGACAAACCTGAGATGTGTCCTGCTGAAAACCACGCGGATGCTGCTTGGTGAGAAATCTTTGCACCCAGACCTCTTTATTGTCACGGCCTAGGTTCCCGAAGTGCACGTAATCATCAATGCAGTTCTGTGTCATCGTGACAATTAATTGTGTTGCATGTTAGAGTGACACTTAAGAAGTCTTGGGGTCTCAGGAGTCGGGAAGGGCTGTCTAGAACCCTTTTCGCACTTGTCGAACTCCTTGATTCAAATTTGAGTGCAACATCTTGTGACATAACAGTTTGACAGTGAGAGTACAGAGAGAGTTTAAATAGGATGTGATATTTGAGAAGAGATGGTGTGCAAGAGGTATGGGTATACTCATTACGGAGTTTGAATTTCATTATGGAGTGCTTAAATGGCCTTGAATGGTAATTTCCTGTCTGTTATTGCACGATAAATATACTCTAGTCACGTGTTCTTCTAGGTGTCGATTTTTTTAACTGAAAAAGTTGGTATGATTTATGAGGAACTAGTTTCTAATGGCGTAAGAATATATTTTCCCGCAGGTATGTAAGTATGACCGCATGCATCCATAAAATTCCAGACACCAAGCGTACTCAGTGGCCAGAGGAGTGGCCAGAGAGGGCTGTGGCAGTCCCCACTTGGTTGGATGAGAAGGACACAGGCCTGTATGGTAAGCCAGCTCCTGAGGACTTCAATACCGACACTGAGCACTGGAAGCGTGTTGTTTCAAAGACTTACCTGACGGGACTTGGAATTGATTGGAGTACCATTCGGAATGTGATGGACATGAAGGCTGGCTATGGAGGGTAGGCTTTCTTGCTCTTTGATTCTCTCTCAATAAGCAGGGTTTACAATAGAATTAGACTTCTTAAGAACTTTTAGACAACATCAGTAATGGATTCATATGGAGACSTCCTTTACAATCACTTTGGTYGTCGGAATAATGATCCCTTCTYGGTGTTCAAGCCTTGAATCAATCTAATTTCGCTRAACCCTGTTAACTACATTTGTAGTATTATTTCCCAGAGCTCTAATTGTGGTGAAGTGCCTTGATATCTAAGCAATGTTTTCTGGTTTGGTCAAACAGGTTTGCAGCTGCACTGGCGTCACAGAAGTTGTGGGTGTTAAATATTGTCCCCACAAGTGAACCAGACACACTCCCTATTGTGTATGACCGAGGAATGATTGGAATGTACCACGATTGGTGCGAGCCCCATAGCACGTACCCTCGAACATATGATCTCCTGCATGCAGATCATCTCATTAGCGCTGTAAAGGAAAGGTACATTACTTCCTGGACCTGTTGACTTTTTCTCTTTGAGTTTCCGTGCTGCTCTGTTAAATTTTCCACGCTGCTGTGAAACTAAGCGTTGATTTCAATGTCATTATTAATGTTTGATATCCGAAGTTGTGCTTCAAATATGTGGGTAGTAGATGATTGCCACAAACTTTCTGCATTGAAAATAGCTGTCACATACTAGATAGAATTCGTAGTGTAGCCTTGAGTCAAGGGTATTGTAACTGATACTATCATGACTTGCGGCAGGAATTGTAGCCTAGTTCACTTGGCGATGGAGATGGACCGCATCTTGCGGCCTGATGGCTGGGCCATTTTCCGGGACGAAAGATCCAAGCTGGCTGAGGTCGAGGAGATTCTCAAATCACTTCACTGGGATGTGAAACTGGCTTTTGCGAAGCAGAATGAAGAGCTCCTTGCTGTCCAGAAGAGGTTCTGGAGACCAGATACTGCATCCACGGCTGTAGAACAGAAGGGGCTTTAATTTTGATTTAGTTAGCCAGTCTGCACCATCTTTCTTACTTGYTGATTTAGTTTGTAGTGAGGAGTGGAAATGTGTTGCCATTTTATATCTAGACTTGTATTAAAAGCAGTCGGCTCTAGTAGGAGGCGCGTTGTTTAGAACTCTAGAAAGAGAAGTAAGTAWTCTTTCCTGTAGCGCGGGCCGTGGGGACTTTGGTGCATTGGTGCCTACCTTATTTCTCGGAAACGGGATAATTTTCAATCAACACGGTTTGTAAGTAAGCACGAYAATGGCACATGGRTAMTTTTTTTTCTAKGCTWTCTGATTGACCTCTGTAAYGCATAKATACTACAGTTGTAGTTGACAAATGAGTTCCTCGGACATGTGTTCATTTCAGGTATCTCCTAGATGATGGCAAACTTCTGKAGCCCACATGCTGCAGTTTCGGTTTTCTGATTGATTGCTTAATTTTTTTTCCAATTTGTCAGGAAATGACTTTCAAGCATTTTTCAGCAATGAGCTAGGCTGAACGAATGGGAGCCATAACAGAGGCTGTGCACCAAAGTGGTCCAATGGTTGACTTCACTCTTAACCCATGAATGATGCCACGGATGCTTGGCGTCTAATGAATGACAGATAGAAGTGCAATTATTCATCCTCAGAATTAGGGATGTAAAGAAGAGAGTGTTTGATGAATGACAAGGAATTCTCCTTCTTAGGACAAGAGTGCAACTATTCATCCTCAGAAATTAGGGATGGATAGAAAGATGGGTAGGAAAGATCTTCTACAATAGCTTGACTTCCATTGAGTACTTTTGGATTTTCTCAAACCAACAATTCCCATTGTATCGAAATGGATGAAGAAAAAAAGACTTCAAATAACTTCTGTTGTTTTAGAACCCTACTAATCTTTCAATTCATAAGTTGTACTGTTGTGTTTTCTTTTCCTATGTAATCTCTAACATGTCTAGTTTGAATTTGTATGGTTACAATTCAAAAGAATTGATACAACTTATCAATATGTTTTTTTTTGGTTCAATTTAGAGCAAATTTTTTTGAAGGATTTTGAATCCAATTTTTTCTCCAAGATCTAGTGTATTTGAGGCTCATTTTTAAGAGCCTTCAATACTACAGAAAGCCAAGATTGCATTGGACACCTTTGTACAAAATCTTCATTAGGAAAATCATAATCAATCATTTCCAAAATCAGATTTTTGATGCTAAAACTAGACTTCAAGTAGAAATTTAAAAAAAGTATAAACTACAAAAGATAGCAACTTGGTTAGGTTTTATTTGACTTTAAAGTATTGTTGACACCAAAACTTGGTACCTCGAGCATTTAAGGGTTAAAGTCCCACTTGTCACTTTAGGGGATAAAATGGATTCACSTAGGCTCTTATGGTATAAAATTTCAATGTGATTTTTTATAAATTTTTTGAAGATAAGGAAAATATGTCTACTTTGTGGAAATATATTTTCTATTTCAATTGGTGCTTGAAAGCAAAAGTTATTCCACCCTAAGGCCAAAATGGGGTTCTTTAGGCAATACCAAAACAAATCAGAAATAGTCAAAATAAAATTTTGAAAATTTTGATTCTCATAGGAAATACTTTGACTATATGAAAATACTCAATTCATTCTATTTGGACTAGTGAAGAGAAAGTTATGGACAATCTTGCTTTGGGGGCAATCTAAGCATCGTCTTGAAAAAATAATTTATATGATTCACATTTGAATGCATTGTTTATGATATTTCAAAAAAGAATATTTGGCAAGGTCAAGTTTACTTGCTAAAACAATCTTGCCGTTGTGATTATTGCTTTTCAATTCCATCTTAGAGTTATTGATGATTTAGTTTTTTGTTCAATTTCAAACCTATTTCTACTTAACTTGTAAATGTTGCCACAGACATTTGGCGTTTGATGAATGACAAGGAACTCTCCCGTATAGGACAAATGTGCAACTATTCATCTTTGAAATTAGGGGTGGAAAGGGGAGATCTTCTAGAATACTTTGACTTCTAATAAGTGCTTTTGGATTCTTTTTATACTCATGGTATCAAAATGGATAAATTCCATGGTCACCAATCCATTTGTCAAGGGTTGATAAGTCCTTAAAGAATGAAAATCAAATGTGTCTTTTTTGAAACTTTTTTCTTAAATTATCTATTCAATTCTTCAATACAAATTTTTAAAGTTTAACATATATAGTGCAAAAAATATAAGCTAAGAAGATTTAGAGCCTCACACACACAAATTTCTTGAAATGCACAAAGTCAAAGCTTTTAAAATTTCTTCCAAACATTCTTATGCCAATTTAGTGCAAGATCCTACAATTAGATATACACAAAAAAAAACTCTACACTTTTTTTCATTTTGCAATACATATGACAATTTTGAGTGGAATTTAATGGAAATAATGTCTTGAGACTTTATGGTTAACCTCTCACCACCCATGGAGACAAAATTTGTCCTCATAATTGTAAAAGGCCTCTGATGTCCCAGATGGCTAATTCAAAAGTGCAATTCTGTAGGCCAACAAGTGCTTGAGCAAATRTTSCTAGTGGATGGAAGTCACCCACATTGCAGATTCAACAAGTGGATTTTGGGCAAGACACCACATTTTTGTGTAATCCTCTATTGCAACCTCCCGCCAAGAAATGTCTCAATCATTTTGCACGAAAATTATTTTTCGTAATCCCCTCGTGGCGCATAAATCTCCATAATTGGTGATTGCAAATTTTTCATTCATCAATCACATATTTCATCCCCTTCTAGACGGGTGTTTACGTCGAGCAATCTCCTCATTTTTGGGAATTCTGAAAAGAAACATGCATTCCTTTTCGGGCTTCGTTGTCTTCATCAACCTATTTGATTTCAAAATTCCCTTTGCCTTGGTGATTGCCCTATAAATTCTCGTGCAACAATGTGGGACAAGTGACCAGGAAATTGCGACAAATAAGTATTTGCTTACAATCCATTGCATCTCCAGCATTACCGCAGGTGAGAGGGCATTGTATGGTGTCTTGTAGACAATGAAAATGGCTAAAAATTTTGACATACAATAATTGTAACTCTCATGCTTGGAGCGGAAATTGGCACTTCGGCAGCAACCAAAAGAGGCCCATTGTCCACAAGGAAGTTCAGGAGGTTACCCTGGGCACTAGTGCACAAGCCCACCTTTGGAATCACAAACTATGGTGCAGTGGTTTCTTTTGTGGTCCCAAAAGAAWTTCAAGCACAAGAATGTTGCAATCTTCTTAGTAACCCACCCATTTTTCCAAAATGTTGGAATTGGTCCCAACCCCTTTGGTGGAATGAATTTACTAGAATGAAGTTTTTATTCAAATTCAAAAAAAACATGCTCTGAGTAGCCTGAGCTTGTTGAATTGAATGCACCAAGAACAAGAGGCAAATTCTTGGCCTTGGGGCCAATGTCAAATTTCAATTAAAAAATATTTTTTTAATTAAATATCATATTTTTTAACAAATTTGATCCATTGGTTTTGTGAAATTGGACTAAGGGGATTTGTCTTGGCCTTTAGGTGTAAAGTGACCCTTAGATAGTTGAGACATTCTCAATGGATGCTTCATTCTTGTTGCTCTTTCAGACCGGAGTTATTCTTCTCCTTCTTACTAAGTAGTTTGTTGGTATGTTTGGTGCCCATTGTGGAAAATTGATTCTTTTTTTGAAAGAATCAAAGTTTGCCAATGAAAAAATAGTCAATTATTTGATATTTATTTATTTATTTTTGGAATTATAAAAAAATGCCATAATGGAAGGAATATACTCTTTCATCCCATAATACTAGCCCCTTTTGATATTTCTATTTGTCTTGATCTACTTGTCCCCTTTAGCAAATGTATTGTTAGACTTGATTGTAGGGTTGAAGATTATTTCTTTGTTTTTGACATTGATCACTAAGCTCCCATTATCCCCTTGGGCAACAAATGGTTTTTGAGTAAGTTCTTATCAGATCAATGTTAGGCGAAACTTTTTAAAACCCTCACATAAGATAGAAAAGCTTATTAGCTTACTAGAAATATAATTTTTATTTCAATTGGCGCTTGGGAGCAAAAAATATACCATAATAAGCATAGAACTAAACTCAAAGGGAAAAATACTTGAAATAAAAAATTTAAAAATTTGTTTCTCATGTATTTTATTTTTTCTAAACATAGAGCTTTGATTCATTCCATTTGAATTTGTGATGTGAAATTTATGGAGCATCTTGTTTTGCGGGCATTTGGAGAATCTTTTAGAAAAAATAATGTGTAGAATTGATTTTTGAGCTCAATTTTCATATTTTTTGAAAACAAAAAAATTCCATGGGATTAACTTTGATTGCTAGAACAATCTCACCGTTAGAATCAGTGTGTTTTAATTCCATGTTAGAGAGGGGTGCTATTATGTGAACCTAGAAGACTTTACACCTATGGTAAATGGGTCCATATTATAGAAACTTTTTATAATTATAGTGCAAGTGTATTATAGATACCTATATTTCAAGTGTTTATGATATAAGCACCTTCAATGGTTGTAGGATAAAATTTTTTAATTCAAAATCTATGGTACAAGAGTTATAAGTTAAGAAGATTCAAAGTCTCATAAACTAGTTTGCCAAGGTACCAAAAAACATGATTTCTTCACTAATAATGCATTTATTTTGCAATTTATGAGGTCAAAGTGTTTGAATTTTTTCATGCTAATCTATTGCAAGATCCTATGTTTTGATATGCAAAAAATCACACTTTTTTATTTTTTTGCTCTTTGCACTAAAATACCAATTCTAAGAGTCTTTTTGACAAAAAAAAGCCAATGAAATGAGGTCTAGTTTATTATCTTTTACTACAAATATTAGAGACTCTAAAGCCTTGCTTGGATATCTTGCACACATCACATGGTTTCAAGACCAGTGAATGGGAGTAGAAGATTTCTTTGAAAGAACCAATAGGACTTGAACATTTCATGCTTCAAGGATATGTGTTTGAAGGAAGTTTGAGGGGCATGAATAGGTACCCTATACTTTCAAATTTGACTAAAACTCATAGAATATTGCAGGGGTTAAAAAAATCATGAAACAACATGGGTTGGTTTTGTTTCAAGGATGCTAACATTCTTACCAAAAAAATTGTCATGAGGACTAGACATCGAGTAAGGGCCAACAAAAGTGTTGTTTTTTGGTATTTCTTTATTTACATTTGTTTTTACAAAAGAAGATTAAGAAGAAAGATAATAGGCTCTAGTATGGAGAAGGCATCCTTAGTTTTGTTTTTACAAAATAAAATTTAGAAATTTTTTGAGGAAATTTACATTCAAGATTGAAAATAGATTACAAGGGTAAAAGCTAAAAGCGTTTCTACGACTTGCACTTCAAGAACATCAAGAGCTTCAATCAGGTTTTCAATCTAAAGTTTGTTTTTCATTCAATAAGCAATCAACTTTGGTTTTCTTCCTTTAGGAAAAAAACATCGAAAACGAATCAAGATAAACTTGTGAGTAGCCAATTACATTGGTTCATGAAAAATGAATTTGAGAACCCAAGAGGTGATTGTTATGTTACATAGAGTATACCCTTAAATGTAATTGGAGACGTATGTTTTTGTAATCTATTTTATCAGCTTATTTTATCAAAAGAAAGGTGTGGAAAAGGTGGATTTGCTAATAATGTATTTAAGCTCCATCAAGCTCTCAGATAGTTACATAAGGATTGCATGTAACTCTAAATTTGATAAGAATTGACAAAATCATGCCATTTTCACCTCCCAACGAAGGCCATTTTGGAATTAGTAAGACTAGTCAAAACTCATTCAAGTGAGACTAAATTAATAACCAAGTCAAAATCATGTCATCATGGAAGTGTAAGGGATGAAAAACAAGTTCACCATTGTACATTTCAATATCAAATTAATATGAAAGACCCAAGCAACAGTGATCATTGCCATTGATTTATTATGCGCACTTGTCATAGTAGTCTAGGTTGATTTGTAAAATCTATCCATAGCTTTTAGAGTTGTTTGTAGTGCACTTCACTTGAATTCAAGTGTGTCTTATCATTCATATCTCAAATTCAAAACAAAGAATCTCAATTAATGGAAATTTTGGTTTCTATGCTAAACATTAGAGGAAATATGGACCTTGCATAGGGCCGTTGATTGCATGAGAATGTGTAATTTTATAGAGTTTTCTTTTAAAATTAATAAAAAAAATTGGCCCGCGTGATCTCTTGGTGTGCCACATAGGACTAGGGTCTAAAAAAATTTATATAAAATAATTTTTTTTCCCCCATTAAATGTTTTTTGAGACCTCTAGAAGATTGTTTCAAGGGTACTCCCTCTACTATAAACCAGTACACTACTACATTGCTATCAGAATGTTAAAAAATATAAAAAACATTAAATAATATAAAAAATTGGTAATTATTAATCATTTAGATGCAAGCCTCCAAAGATGCAACCCTAAATGCCTAAGGTACCAAAATGTGGTGTTTGCAAAACTTTGAAGTTAAATGAAACCTAAACAAGTTATTGTTTTTGGTAGTTTGTATTTTTGAAATTTTTTTTAGAAGTCTAGTCTTAGCATCAAAAATCAGATTTTGAAAATTATTGATAGTGATTTTTCAACTTGAGATTGTGTGCATGGGTGATTGCAATCTTGAATTTTTGTTGTGTTGAGGGAGCTTTGAAATTAGCCTAAAATACATTAGAGCTTGGAGAAAAAAAAACATCTTAAATTCATTTAAAAAAAAAATCTAGAGTACATTTTGAGAAGTCATAAATTGATTGGAGTGCATATTAGGCCCTTCAACCTTATATTTTTTGGTGACCAAATTTTTAGATTTGACATGTGAAGAGAGAACTGAAAGACTTCAACTCACTTTTGCAATTTCAATGCCCTCATGATCAAACATTATAATCTTTCAATCCATAAGTGATATTCTTTTGTTTTCTTCTCTTTAGTAATCTCTGACATATCTAGATTGAATTTGTATGGGTATAATTTTAAAAAAATTGATGCATCTTATCAAAATGTTGGCTTTTTGTTAAATGCAGAGCAAATTCCTAGAAGCTCAAAAATGGTCTTGGGCATTTAGGGGTTAAAAATGCAAACTCCAAAAGTTGTAGCCGTTGAAATGCAATTTGGTGAACTCAAATTGAACTTGTGAACTTCAAATGGTTTTCAAAATATCAACTCATCTTGGATTGATATGAAAATATTTCTACACAAGCCAAAAGAGATAGTGCAAATTTCCCAAAAGTTTTATTGAATTTGGATATGAGATGCAAAAGTTATAGCACTTTGAATTTGACTGCCAAACAATGTGAAGACACTTTTGGTCCCCTTGGGAGGTGAGGCGTTAGTCCCAAAGCCCCCATCATAATGCCTCCCTATATGCATTAGATGTTTTTTCAACCCCGGAAGAGCCTGTTTCGGGGCTGTTCCCTGAAACTGATCACTGCACAGGGAACCAGCCACTGCTGGTCTGAAATTTTGAATTTCAAAAAAAAAAAAAAAAAAAATTTTTTTTTTTCAGAAATCTTAGAAAGTATAAAGAAACTGAAAACTGATTTAAAAAATTATTTTTTTTTTCAAAAAAATATTTTTTAAATAATTAATAAATAATTAAAAATAATAACTAAACAGTATTATCCAACGTGGCAGTCTCTGTGCCACGTCAGACTGCCTATGTGGCAGAGTTCCCAGAGTTCCCAATGTGTTCCCACAGCCGGGAACTCGCAGTCTTCTAGACGAGCCAAAAAACATCTAATGGCCTAGGAGTGGTTATATTGTACAATGAATCATTGGCCAACTTGAAAGTTGTAGCATTAGTTTCATTGGTTGAGTGGAAAGTTGAAAGACAGTCATTGGGTGGCTCAGAGTTTGCCATGCAATTGAAGAGCACCTCATTTCAAATCCATTCCAACAAAATCTACTCAAAAAATGAAAATATTTTCCTTGTAATTGTATTTAGAAGGACTTTAGAAATTTTCCTTTTGAAAAAAGATATTGGTGATAGCATTGGTGAATCTAACAGTACTGATGGAATCTAAAACCCAAACTCTACAACTTTTATCGATATATCAATTCCTAAATATTCTTCCAAATAATACTTTATGATGGTTTTTCCCAAATCATCAATTCTCAATAAGACTCTCAATGTTTAAGGTGGGTATCCCAAAATTGCATAGTGCTTTAAAGAGCAACCTAAAATAAGCTCCATAATGGTGTAAATGTACCTTGAAAATTGCACCTCTTTAGCAGTTGTAGTTTTCCAAAGAGGCACTGTTTGTTTGGGGACATGTGGCTGGCTTCTAAACTCATAGATTAAGAGGATTTAACAACACAAGGAGCTAATAATGCATAAAGGCTTGCCATAGATTAAAGATTAATAAAAAATGCTTTTGTTATTAAATCCTCATATTATTTCAGCACGTGTCAAAGATCAAAGATCACAAATCATGTTATTAAATCCTCATATTATTTCATATGATTCACATAACACAAGGAGATGTAATTGTGGATTTATGAGCTTGCATATTTAAAAACAAATAAATAACATGATTGCACCTCCATGTCTTTTACTTCTAATACCTTGTGAGGAGGAGTTTTAGAATATGACCAGTCTTTTTCAATGCTACCTATGAGCGGTTTTAAGCACTCTACTTTCAAAACTTTGCACCCCTATTGTGGTCTCATTTTTGTTAGAATCAGAAAATTGATTGTGCATTACTTCATTTTCTTCACACCTCTTTGCTATCTTGTATTCTCTATTTATTAGTTAGCCTTCAAATTACCCACAGCCCAATTTGTGACGCTTTTGGGTGAATCCACCTCAGGGGTTATGGGTTAACAATGTCACGACGACAACCCAAATGAGCCCAGTCAGCAGCCACTTATATTCCACAGGTGACGTGGCACCCCCCTGACCGCTCAAATTCCCTACTGTAGAGAAATCCCTACCTCCCAAGTCCCAACCCCTGCTAATTCCCCTAAACCACGGCAGTCTCTACAGTAACCGGATCTTCCCGGAAGCTCCACCATTGACCTAATTTCTCCACCCAATTCCATCCCACCACGTGCCCTAAACTGAATCTAAACCTCAACATCTTCTGTCCGCCCACCAGAGGCGGCTACCCCTTCGCTAGACCCATCTATAATCTGACGTGTCATAGTGCCTGCCACGACACCCCCCAACTAACGGAGGTGGCAGCAGCCCAAMTGAAAAGTGCACCCCAGTGAGAGTCCCAGAAGWGTCCCAGAGTCCCCGAAGGTATCTCCCCGCTTTTCCCTTTCCCTGTCGCCTAGCACCTCTTCAACTTAACTTCTACTTCTACTCCGTAGTTCCTCAAGTTCAGTTCCTTTGCTGCCAGCGCCCATCAACGTCGTTGCCTCATTATTCTAAAGGTGCTCTTTGTCTTTGTCACAAATTGCCTGTTCTTCTCGCGGAACTTCAGAACTGGTGGGTGCATGAGCTGGATTTCATGTCACTGCATGCATGTGAGAATAATATTTCATGTCTTGAGATCTTCGACCTTGATTAGTTAGTTATGCCTTATCTTGGATCTCAATTGGAATAGAGACTCTTGGTTACCCATGTGAAATTCTTGGGGCTTGGATGTTTTGGTGGGTGTGCGGCGCTGAAGTTTTGGTGGGTGTTGTGCTGGTGCTGTGATTTCAATCAGTCTTGGTGACCGTCTTGGGGATTCTCGGTGTTTGGTGTGGTGTTTTTGGATTCTGTTGGTGTTGGAGAGCATTTGCATTCGTGATGAACGCATCTGGAAGTAGCAGAGATTTCGAATGTGATGTTTCATATGATTTTTACTGTTTTGGTGATGTTCAGCTGATTTTCAGGTTGAATTCATGCGCGCCAAAAACCGCATTGAGAGTTGTGTCTTTTTGTGTTTAGGTGTGTGTGTCCTTGATGTCTTGGTGTGTGTTGCAGCTACGTACACGTGTTGAGGATTCTTGGTGGTTTGGGGGTCGGTTAGATTATTATTTATGTTACAGAGCGTTTGCGTTCGTGGTGGACGCAATTCTAGTATAGATTTTTTATGGTTTTGTGACGTTTAGGTGATTCTCAGGTTTAGTTCAGGTTTAGATCCTGTTCTCCCGACCACATTGAATCTTGTTGTGTCTTTGATGTTTTGGGGGTGGCGGGTTTTATTTTGTGTTAGAGAACATTTGTGTGTATGTGTGTTGGAGATCAGCTCCGTTCGCGATGAACACAGTTGTAATAGAGATTGTCAATGTTTGCGCGATGGTTTTCTGATTCAGGTTGAGTTTCTTGTTGCAGAGTCGCATTGAAATGTTTCCAGTTTTCAGTTTTCTCTGCGTCGTGGTGGGTATTGATGCTTCTTGTSCTGAAAGTGGATCTTAGGGGTCCTTGATGGTTCATGTGGCAGTGCCTGCACTTGTGTTAGGGCCATGCCACTTCTATTGACGCTGAACTGGTGGTTCTAGTGCCCAAGGTCTAACGTGGAGAGCATGGTTATACTTCACAATTTGTCCTCTGACGTTATGGTGTCCTTTTTTCAACACCTTGGATTSGACATAATTGCACAATATAGAGCCGTTGAGGTTATGTCCAGTACTAACATTAAAGTACGACCTTGTTAACTACCAGTCTGATTATGATGGACGTGAAAAGTATTACTCCGTAGAAAGCCTGTCAATACCCGTACCTCAATGGAGTCTCGTTTCTCTGGAAGTGGCAAGCATCCATTGGATAGATTGGATGTGGAGAGCATGGTTGTATAATAAATTCTTTGCCCGTCAAGCTAGAAATGCAGTGCAACAGTTACGCTCAATGCCCGAGGTTCGTTCGGGTACTTGAGATTATCACTTTGAGAGCATGACGAATTGACGATTGAAGTTTTGTGATTGTAGGTRAAGSGGTCATCTACATGGGGTAGCTGGCGAGGAGTTTGCTTCCTGGATCAGAGTRGTGATCCAATTTGCAAGCGGAGAAAAGAGCAAGAGYAAGAGCAACTGTGACTCAAGCTTCSAGGGTTTAGGGTTTAGGGTCAAGATGGAAGGGCCTGKWGGGARTTTTTGCCCGGTGGAGAAGCATTGCTTGCGATGGGTGGAGACTTACCTTAAGGACTGCGTGTGCAACCGCCGTGACCAAGTGTCCCTCACGCTGGGGCTCATGAGCGTCTTCAGCTGGGGAGTTGCAGAAGTGCCGCAAATCCTCACCAACTTCAAGGAGAAGAGCACGGAGGGCGTCTCCCTCATCTTCCTCTCGACTTGGGTCGTGGGGTAAACGCCCCTCCCCTACAAATAACTTCCTTCCTCTTTTTGCAAAATTAGGTTAAGAATTGGGAGGGGAACTGCATGTCAATTGCATGAACTGATTGTTGTGGTGGATTGACATGTGCAGAGATTTGTTCAATGTGGCCGGATGCTATTTGGAGCCTGCCACGGTATTCAACTTCTCACTCTTTGGTAACACGATGATTGTGTTCATGTGAAGGGTTTAGTATGTGAGTTCTATTTAGGCTTTAGTGTTTGAATTTAAATAGGGTTTAATCATGTGAATTTTTGAAATGAGTTCCTCTCTCCTTGGGTCCGAGCTGCTATTCAAGAGAGAATCAGGGTCCAACATGCAGTGAACCTTTGACAATTACTTTGCTGCGCTTCTGCYAACTTAATCCGTTGAGATTTTTGGATCAATTTTTACACCAGTAGGTCATCATGGTTTTTAAGGTGCACTCTTAGAAAAATGCCACAAACTTCTATAGCAATCAAGTGTGCCACTTGGTTTTAAAGTTCAGTGTCGGGGTCACATAACCGTTGAATTACTAGCTTCCCATTATTTTGCTGATCTATTTGAATTGGGTGCCAGTGGAAAGGTTGCAGTAAATTGAATGTTCTGAAATCTTTTGGGTTTCCTCTCGGATTCTGAGTGTATAGTTCATTCTGTTTCTGACTCTTGCGATCTTACCTTCTTGGCTGCCTGACACGACCAGCTACCGACACAATTTTACATGGCACTGGTGAGTTTCCGTTACTTGACGTTTGTGTAACGTGAACAGCATCTTTTGAACCTGATTCTATTAGATCATACTTTGGGTTTGCAAATACGCAGATTTAGGGTGAATCAACACTCGTAGAAATCAATTTGTCCTGCTCTGTGTGCAGCTCTACACAATCACAACCGTGATTCTGGTCGGCCAAACGGTGTACTACGACTACATCCGACAATTTTTCCGGTCACAACCCTCTGAGGGATACCCAACGGTGCGTCTTCTGAGTCAATTTTCGTGCCCTAGAAAAGAAAAAAGAAGAGTTTCTGTAGAATTGAATCATGGCAATGACCCATTTTTTCATTTCTTTGGGCATTGTGCAGACAAAGCTCACAGAYGCAGAAGCGCAAACGCCCGGCGACGGAGTTTCTGAAGAAGTGACCCGACCCACCACMATTAGGGTCCCATCCGCCAGCCGAGACTTATACTACATGTACTAGCTTTCCCCATTATGCTTCTTTACCGTGATGTTTAGGTTGAGAAATGTCCAATTCTTCACAATAGGAATTTACCAAACCTGGGGCCACAATCTTCTCCGGGTGGTAGAATCATTTTTTTTYYKRAARSMAAAAARTTACTGCTCAGCATTATGTCACTTTACTTGGACTCCCCCATTTGAAGAAGTCATTGATTGTTCTAGAATTGGATTGTAGCAGCCATGGGCAGCCTTAGGAAGGCACAATGATTCTATGACTTGCTTCACAGGGAGGGTACACTGWTTTATTCTATTCGTGAGGGKGGGTAATTATTATCACCTAGAAAATYGTTGTCACTACAAGATTCTATTTTTGTCARAATTGGTACAATACAGCAATATTTCAAACTACTGTGACTTTGGTAAATTGGTGTCACGCGCACTATTTGGATCAATCCGTGTAGTTGGARTAATAAAGATTATTGMGACCTCCKTTCACAACCCATGCTTATCCCTATTCCAAGGGAWKGKRAAAWWMMAWYCCMA